>JAUZSW010454390.1:0-115280 GCA_034780735.1 Hyalogyrina grasslei
GGCAGCCTCTAGTACCGTGGTGCCGGCGGCAACCTCGCCGGTGCGACCGGATGGGGTGAAGACGATTCGGGGCACGTTTCGACCTAGGCGCTCGGGCGGCGACGCCCGCCACGGCGGCGTCGCGCCCCCTGGCCCTCGGCCGCAGGCTCGCGATACTCGGCGATCCAGGCGGCGCAGTTCTCGTCGTTGCCCATCAAGACGTTGGCCGCCATCACCGCCGACTTCGGCTCGGTGTGCAAGGGGTTCATGATCGCCGACGTGAGCCCGTTGCTGATGGCCATGGCCAGGAAGTTCCCGGTGATGGAGTGACGATTCGGAAGGCCGAAACTCACGTTCGACGCCCCGCAGGTGGTGTTCACCTTTAGCTCGTCCTGGAGGCGCCGCAGCAGGCGAAACGCCTGCCTCCCGGCCGTCCCCATGGCCCCGATCGGCATCACGAGAGGATCAACCACCACGTCAGAAGGCGGGATCCCGTAGTCGGCGGCGTGGTTAACGATCTTGCGGGCCACCTCGAAGCGGACATCCGGGTCTTCGGAGATCCCGGTCTCGTCGTTGCTGATGGCCACCACGGCGGCCCCGTACTTCTTGACCAGCGGCATCACCCTTTCCAGCTGCTCCAGCTCGCCCGTGACCGAGTTGACCAGGGCCTTGCCCTGGTAGACCGCTAGGCCCGCCTCGAGGGCATCGACGATCGACGAGTCAATCGAGATCGGGACGTCGGTAACCGACTGGACCAGCTCAATGGCCTGAGCCAGCAGGGCCGGCTAGTCGGCAAGAGGTATTCCGGCGTTCACGTCGAGCATCTGGGCACCAGCGGCCACCTGGGCTATGGCATCGGCCTCAACCCGGGAAAAGTCACCGTCCTTCATCTCGGCGGCCAGGAGTTTGCGCCCGGTCGGGTTGATCCTCTCGCCGATCATCACGAATGGTCGGTCGAAACCAAGCACGACCTCCCGGGTGGCGGAACTGATCACGGTCTCGGTCATTGGGTATCGCTTTCGGGGTCGCGTCCGCCGGCCGAAACCAGCGCCTTAAGTCGTTCGCTGTCGTACTCGCTGTCCAGCCGCCTGGCCTCAGCCTGAGCCGCCTCGGCCAGGTCGCCGTCGCAGGGCACCGTGGTACGCCTCCACTCGGACACGTACTCGTCGGTGGTGGTGATGTCGGCCACCATGGCGGCCCGGTCGATCGCCACCTGGAAGCGGTCGTCCAGGACATTCTTTTCCCGGTGGCGCCCCTCCTGGCCGTTGACCTGGGCCGGAATATCCCGCCACCAGATGGTGACTAGCTTTGCTGCCATCAGATGGCTCCTGTCGGGTTGGGTAGATCGGCGGTTCTCCCGAGGCTAACGGACACCGCCCTGGCGAACGGGGTCATCCCGGTTGGTACGTGCTCGAAGGCCAATCCGAGCCTCTCGGCCACCCCGGCCGCCATCTCGACGATCTTGGGATTCTCGGTCTGGGAGAGCAGGACGAGGCGGCGATAGTTACCGAAGTACATGTCGCGCAACTCGGGATGATCGTTGAGACCAAGCCCCCCGAACACCAGCTGCTCGGAGTGGCGGGCCAGGAAATCGGTCAGGTAGAAGGTGCCGAGTTCCTCCCCGGCCAGCTCGGCGAATCGGTCCGAACCCGCGAAGAACTCGTAGCAATGGTCTCCGGGGAGCCGCTCTGTCGCCTCGTCCAAGCAAAGCTCGTCCAGGCCGCCAGCGGTACCGCAATCGCCGTAGCCAATCAGGACCCTCTGCCCGGGCCGGCGCCGTTCGTCCAGGACCTTCTTGACTTCTCCGACAATCTTCTCGGGTCGGTTGTGGAGGGGGGCCGGCAACCAGGCCCACTCAAAGCTAAGGCCCAGCTGGGCCTCCAGCGACCTCAACTCGCGAGTCAGTGCTCCGCAGGCCACGACCAGGGTGGGGCTAGGCGGCAGCGGCACGACGCTCGGCAACCAGAGTCTTGGCGATCTCAGCGGCTACGGCGGCGTCGCGGCAGTAGGCGTCAGCCCCGATGGCCTCCCCGAACTCCTCGTTCAGGGGAGCACCGCCGACCAGCACGATGTAGTCGTCGCGGCTTCCCCGCTCGGCCAGGGTGTCGATAACCACCTTCATGTACGGCATGGTGGTCGTCAGCAGGGCTGACATCCCCAGGATGTCCGGCTTGTGCTCGTCCAGGGCGGCGAAATAGCTGTCGATATCGGTGTTGATCCCCAGATCGATGACCTCGAAGCCCGCCCCTTCCAGCATCATGGCCACAAGATTCTTGCCGATGTCGTGGATATCTCCCTTGACCGTCCCGATTACCACCTTGCCGACCGGCTCGGCGCCGGTCTCGGCCAGTAGCGGACGCAGCAGGGTCATACCCGCCTTCATGGCGTTGGCCGAGAGCAGTACCTCGGGAACAAAGAGGATCCCGTCCCGAAAGTCGACCCCGACGATACGCATGCCCTCCACCAGGGCCTGATCGAGGACCTCCTGGGGAGTTAGCCCGCGATCAAGCAGGATCTGGGTTGCCTCGGCGATCTCGTCGGCGAGCCCGTCGTACAGATCATCGTGCATCTGTTGGGTCAGCTCATCGGTCGGCAGGCTGGATAGGTCGAGGTCTTCGAATTCTTCGCTCATCTGGTTCTCACCAACGGTCGGACACTACGGTTTTGACTACTCTGTTCTACTATGTGGAACGCACCCACATACTGGAACTACTATAGATTCCAGACTATCGCATGTCCATAAAACGTTGGAGCATATGCGCATCACCTTTTCCCTAGGCTGGGGGTACCCAGCCCAGCTGCTGGGAAATCTTGCTAGCGGTCTCGGTTAACTCAGCGACGGCGGCCGATCCGTCACCGTCCGGGAAACGAAAGCGGGGGCCGTGGACGCAAATGCCCGCAATAACGCTGCCGGACGAATCCTTGATCGGGGCGGCCATTGACGCCACCTCGTCCACAAACTCACCCTGGAGGAAGGCGAAACCCTGCTCGCGGATGGCGACGATCCGGTCGCCGACTGCCTCGGGGTCGTTTACCGAGTTGTCCGTTGAGTATGCGAGCGGACGAGCCAGGTAGTCCTCCACGAACTCATCGTCGCAGTTGGCCAGAATCACCAAGCCCGACGGGACAAGATGCATGGGCGCCCGCTCCCCCGTCCAATCCCGAATCCGAATCTCGGCGTCGGTGGCCCCGTCGTAAAGATACAGGACGTCGTAGTTCTCTCGAATGGCCAGCGCCGCCGATTCGCCGACGCTCGATGCCAGATCCATCAGGAAGGGCTTGGCAATAGCCAGGATCGAGGCATCGAGCACGCCGGACGACGCGATGGCAAAGAACGCCTTGCCTAATTGGTAGTCAGCGGATCCAGAGGCTTGCTCAACGACCTCGAGCCCGACCATGGTGGAAAGCAGGCGCGAGACCGTGCTCTTGGGGAGCCCGATCCTTTCCCCGATCTCCGTAACCTTAGTCGTGCCCGATGACAGGCACTCCAGGATTGCGAACGCTCGCTCGACACTCTGAACCGACGACACTATTTCCTCCTAGGAAAGGCCCACTATCTCGCCGTTCTCATCGAAGTCGATGCGAGCGGCGGCCGGGTTGCGACCCAGGCCAGGCATGGTGTTCATGGCCCCGGCCAGTGGGTAGACGAACCCGGCTCCGACGCTGGCCCTGGCCTCACGGATGGTGACCGTGTGCCCGGTTGGGGCCCCCTTTAGGGAGGCGTCGGCGGATATTGACAGGTGGGTCTTGGCGATACAGACCGGCAGATCGCCGAATCCGTTGGCCTCGTAGTTGTCCAACTGCTTAGCTGCCTTGTTGGTGTACTCGACCTTGGCGGCACCGTAGATCTTGGTGGCGACCGTCTCAATCTTTTCCCTCAGGGTGGCCTCGGCCGGATACAAGAACTCGAAGTTAGACTCCTCGTCGCAGGCCTCGATGACGGCATTGGCCAGATCGACGGCCCCCTTGCCTCCCTCAGTGAAGTGATTCGATACCGCGACCCGGGCCCCAGCGGCCTCGGCAATCTTGCGGATGGCCTCGTGCTCGGAGGGGTGATCGGTCGGGAAGGCATTGATCGCCACCACCGGCGAGACGCCGTGGGCCCTAACGTTCTCGATCTGGGCCGTGAGGTTCGACCCACCGGCCATGACGTCGTCCGGGTTCTCGGCCAACAGCTCGGGGGGCAGGTCTTTGCCCGCCACGATCTTGAAGCGGCCGGAGTGGGCCTTGAGGGCTCGAACCGTAGCTACGAGGACCGCGGCATCCGGCTTCAGCCCCGAAGCCCGGCACTTGATGTTGAAGAACCGCTCGGCGCCCATGTCGGCCCCGAAGCCCGCCTCGGTGATCAGATACTCGCCGCCCTTGATGCCGATCAGGTCGCCGACCACCGACGAGTTGCCGTGGGCGATATTGCCGAACGGGCCGGCGTGGACCACGACCGGCGTGTTCTCAATGGTCTGGAGGAGGTTGGGCTTGATGGCCTCGCCCATGATGACGGCCATGGATCCAGCGGCCTTGAGCTGCTCGGCCGTAACCGGAGTACCGTCGGGCGTGTAGCCGACCACGATACGGGCGAAACGCTCCCTCATATCCTTGGCCGAGGTGGCCAGGGCCAGAATGGCCATGACCTCGGAGGCGGCGGTGATGTCGAAGCCGGTCTGGCGAGTCACCCCGTCGGCCTTGTTTCCTAGCCCGATGACAATGTTACGCAGGGCCCGGTCGTTCACGTCGAGCACCCGACGCCAGGTGATGTTGTGCAGGTCGAGGTTCGCCTCGTTACCGAAGTGGAGATGGCTATCGACCATGGCCGACAGCAGGTTATGGGCCGCGGTGACCGCATGGAAGTCGCCAGTGAGGTGGAGGTTGAACAGCTCCATGGGAACGACCTGGGCGTAGCCGCCGCCGGCCGCCCCTCCCTTGATGCCGAATGTCGGGCCCTGAGACGGCTGGCGAAGCGAGATAACCGACTTCTTCCCCACATGTTTCATGGCCATGCCGAGGCCAACGGCGGTGGTGGTTTTCCCCTCACCTAGAGGGGTTGGAGTGATCGCGGTTACGACCACATACTTGGCGTTCGGGCGATCGGCCATACGGTCAATAGCATCGAGCTTGATCTTGGCGAGTGAGTCTCCGTACGGCTCAATCAGATCAGAATCGATGCCCATCTCGGCGGCAATATCGGTAAGCGGTTGCAGCTTGGCCGATCGAGCGATCTCCAGATCAGTTGGGAATCCCATGGGGCTAGTTCTCCTACATAATTGGTGTCTTGCGTCGAAGCGGCGCCATTGACTACTAACGACAATAGCACTCTCTCCCGCTATTTGGAACAGTTCCACAATACGGGCGTTCAACATTTTGTCAGATTTGAGTATATCTGCTCGGCCCGCCCGCTTAGGGTTATCGGCGCGATTGCCGATACCCATTCATGACTTTCGTCAGAACCCTAGCGAGGGCCACGCTCGTACTCGCCTTCGCCGCCCCGATCGTAGGCGCCATCCCAGCCGAGCCCGCCCAGGCCGCAGCACCCCCATCGGGTGGATTCCTGCCTACCGATGGGGTGTCCGGCCTCGACCCCGAACGCGACACCCCCATCAACTCCCCAATCTGGGCCATGGACGCCGCTGACGGGATCCTCTACGTCGGTGGTCCGTTCACCCGGGTCATGGACCGCCAGAGCTGGACGTCGAGCGAGCACGCCTATCTAGCCGCCTTCGATCAGGGGACCGGCGAAAGCCTGTCGTGGTTCCGAACCCAACCGGACGGGCCGGTATATGACCTTCTCACCCTCCCGGAAGGCCAGATCCTGATCGGGGGCGAGTTCACCACGGTTAACGGCAGGGCCGACACCGCTGGCCTGGCGATTGTCGACGCCAAGACCGGGGCGGCGGATACCGGATTCCGCGTCGCCCTCGACCCGTACGCTAACGGAACCGCCAAGGTCAACTCGGTGGCGGTAACCGCGGACTGGATCTACCTGGGTGGCAGCTTTAGCGGCCTCACCGGCGGGCCCAACCACACCCACATGACCGCCTTCCGGGTCGCTAGGGTCAACCGCCACACCGGCGAGCCCGATCCGAGCTGGAAGCCGGTGGCTTCGGGGGGCGGGGTTTGGGGCATCGCAGTCAGCCCTGACGGCAACCGGATCCACATCGGCGGCCGGTTTACCTCAATGAACTTCGACCCGGAGGCGTCTCTCCTGGCGACCGTTAACGCTTCGGACGGCCAGCTGACCAGCGGCTGGAACCATGGCCTCCCCCACGCCCAGCCCTACCCGGGCTTCGTCTACGACGTGGATGTCGCCCCGGGCGGGCAGCTGATCGTGGCGGGCAAACCCCACTTCTACGCCATCATGGACTCCGCCACCGGAGCAGTGATCCGAGACGTATCGACCCCAGCCGACGCCCAGACCATTGATATCGACGGCGACTCGATCATCATCGGCTGCCACTGCCACAAAGACCAGAGCTGGATGCGCCAGCTGGATGCCATCACCCTCAACGAGGTGTGGCGCTCATCCGACCTATCGGGCCGGGCCGGGGTATTCGCCGCCAGCACACGCCCGGACGGGTGCGTGTACGGGGGCGGAGAGCTGACCCGCGGTACCACCGCCTCCGGATCTTCCACGACCGCCTTCGGGCTTGTCCTCTACTGCCCCGTCGGCACCGAGGGAACTAGCCAGGCCACGGCCCAACGGCCACCCGTGTCGGACTCCCAGGCCCCGTCGCGACCCGGCAAGCCCCAGATTGTTGGGACTATTGCATCCTCAGCGCGGATCTCCTGGTCTCCCTCGGTCGACGACCACGGGGACGTTACCTATCTGGTGCTTCGCAACGGCGCCCCGGTTGGATCCACCGGGGGCACCTCCTACTTCGACGCCGAGCTGGGTCACAACTCGTCCTACGACTGGCAGGTTGTCGCCGTTGACCTGGCCGGAAACCCCAGCGAGGCCTCACCCGTTTCCCCGCGGCTCAGGGTGGGCGCCCGCACCAACGTTGCTCGGGGCCGAACGGTTTCCCAGTCGACAACCAGGGAGTTCTACTCGGCCGATCGGGCCGTCGACGGTAACACCAGCGGGTCGTTTGCCGTTGGATCGCTGGCCGTCACCGAGAGGGGGGACCGCCACGCCGAGGGGTCATGGTGGCAGATCGACCTCGGCTCGGTGGTTGGGGTCTCCGAGGTCAGGGTGTACCCCCATACCGACGTCGGCGGTGGAACCGCCCATCTCAACTGGCAGATGAAGGGGTACTACTCGAACTCCCCCATTCCCGAGCCGAACCACTTCGCCGCCAACCTCGGAGGGTACGGCTCGATTCGCGGACCTAAGGCCCCACCCCAGGGCACCACCCGGATCGAGGTATTCAGCATCAACGAATCCTTCCGGTACCTCAAGATCTTCGCCGGTGAGTCCACCGCCCTAGAGATCGCTGAGGTCGAGGTCTTCACCGTGCCCACCTCGATCGACCCGGTGGCCCGCCCCACCGACGCCACCCCGCCTGCCGCCCCTACCTGGGTTAGGGCCTCTCCCAGCGGGGCCGGGACTCGGGCTACCTTTGGCGGGGCCGCTGACTCCGTCGGGGTGGTGTACCACGAGGTCTACCGCGGATCTACCCTCCTTGCCACTAGCCAGACGAACGACGCCTGGCTAGACCTTCCGGGCCTGCGGGGGAGGGATCTCACCGTTGTGGCCTACGACGCCGCTGGAAACCACTCCGCCAATCTCCCAACGGACCCCGAACCCAACACCGCCTCATGCTTGTTTGTCCGCGACGGCGGATCAGTCACCGTGACGTGGGACGACATCGGAACCGTCGACCGGCTCGTTGTTGAGCGCTCGGTCGGTCAGGGACCGTTCTGGTGGAGGGGCAAGGAGGATGACCTCAGCACCACCGACTTCATCGACTCCGACCGGATCGGGCAGCCCGTCAGCTACCGCATTCGCACCCGGACCGCCACGACCTGGTCAGACCCCGTTCCGTGTTCGGAGGAGGAGCCTCCCCCTCCCCCAACGCCGGTGACCTGCTCACTCTCCCGAGACGGAACCTCAGCCGTGGTTAGCTGGACCGGAGCACCCTGGCCGTCGGTGACCGTCCACCGGTCGGTCGACGGGGGCAATCCCTGGTGGCGGGGAAGGGTCGACACGAGCGGGGACGGAAGCTTCCCCGATTCTGATCTGGCCGGTCGCTCGCTGATCTATCAGATCCGGCCACCGTACGGCTACTCGGGTGAACCAGTCACCTGCGAGGGGTAACCACCTCACCGCTCACGGGAGGGGCGACCCACTCGCCTCAAAACAATCACGATCCCCCTGGCATAAATCGATGGGATACGCTGTTCTACCAATTCGAACCGTCCGAACGGCCTCGGCAGACCCGTCTTCCGATGCCGTTACCGGCGGCCGCCGACCCCGGAGAAGCATGACCATCACCCCCAAGACCGCGTCCGCCGGAGTAGCCCTGTCGCTAGGGCTTCTTCTATCCGCCTGCGGCGGCGGCTCTACCGCCACCGCCCCGTCCGAACAGGCCTCCGAATCATCAACTAGTAACCTGATCGAGCTGGTGAGCGCCAGCGATGCCAAGTCGATAGTCGACACTCCACCCGAGGGCCTGGTCGTCCTAGACGTTCGGACGCCGGACGAGTTCGCCGAGGGGCATATTGCGAACGCCATCATGGTGGACTTCTACGAGTCCGACTTCGCCGACCGTCTGGCTGAGCTCGATCGCGACGTGCCCTATGTCCTCTACTGCCGATCGGGAAACCGCAGCGGCGAGACCGCAACCATGATGCGTGAACTCGGATTCACCGAGGTCCACGAGATCGACGGTGGGATCAACTCCTGGCTCTCAGCGGGGCTTCCCCTAGAGTCCTGACCTCATCGTGCTCGGCGGTTAGGTAGCCGAGCAGGTCGGGGAGCGGCACGGGTCTCGACCAGAGGAAGCCCTGGCCGTGAGTGCAGCCAAACTCACCCAGCAGGTGATAGCTGCTACGGTCCTCAACCCCCTCGGCCACCGTCTCAAACCCAAGGTTGTCAAGCATTACCAGGATGTCGCGTAGAAGGTTCTGAGAGCGGGGGCCGTCCAGCAGAGAGGACACGAATCCCTGGTCAATCTTGACGCAGGTAACCGGGAGGTCCCTCAACCGCTCGAGGGACGAGTGACCGGTGCCAAAGTCGTCGATAGCTAGCGTGATGCCCGTGGCCGATAGAGCCCGCATCACCTGGCGGGCCCGACCGACGTCCTCCATTATGTCGCCTTCGGTTATCTCAAGGCGTAGACCGGCAGCGGGCAGGCCAAGCTCGGCGATTATCTCGGTCACCGCCGACACAAAGTCCACCTCAAAGAGATTGCGGGTTGAGAGATTGGCGCTCATCAGAACCGGGAATCCCGCCCTCTCCAGGATCTTAGCGTCCGTCAGGACCTGGCGAATCACCATCCGGGTCAGCATCCCGATGGTCCCAGTGACCTCGGCCAGCTCCACGAACTCGCCCGGCGGGATCAGGCCCAGCTCAGGGTGGCGCCACCTCAACAGCCCCTCGGTCGCCACGGTCATCTCGGTCTCCATGTCGACTATCGGCTGGTAGAAGACCTCAAACTCGCCGGCCTCAATCCCCATCTCAAGCTCGCCTAGCAGGCGGACGCGGCGCTTGGAGAACGGGTTGTCGGCGACATCGTAGGTCGTAACGTCGCGACCCGATCGCTTGGACGCGTACATCGCCACATCGACCAGTCTCATCAGCTCGGCCACGTCGGTTCCGTGCACGGGGGAACTGACCACACCCATGGAAGCCCTGATCTGGAGATTGAGCCCGTCGAGAACGATGGACTCCCGACTGATCGCCGCGAGCGACTCGGCGTGATGCCTCGCCTCGACCAGGGTGGCCCGGGGTAGGAGAACGGCAAACTCGTCTCCCCCCAGCCGTGCTACCAGGGAACCGGACGGGGCGTTCTCGACGAGACGGTCCGCCATAGCGATTAGGAGCATGTCGCCGACCTCGTGGCCGAGGGCGTCATTCACCTCCTTGAACTGGTCAAGATCCAGAGTGATCAGAGAGACCGCGTGCCCCGCCGACGCCCCATCGACTAGGTCACTGGCTAGCCGCTTGGCTAGGAACCTGCGGTTTGGTAGCCCGGTTAGCGAATCGTGTAGCGCCTGCTCACGGAGCATGGCCGTCGCCCTCACCCTCTCGCTTATATCGTTGAAGGTGAGGGCGATGCCCTTGTCTCCGACTCCCTGAATCAGGGTCTCGAAGACGATTCTTGTGCCGTCAACCTCGGCCGATACCTCGACCGAGCGGAGGGTAGCCTCCGCCTGTTCGGCCACGGCCGCAGCTAGCTCATCCAGCCCGCTCAGGTTGGCTAGAAGGTCGCCAAGGGGTCGCCCCACGGCGGCCGCCGCTGGAGTCCCGAACAGGGCGGCGGCGGCTCCGTTGATTGAGCTGACGTCGAAGCACCCCTGCTCCCCCCGCTCAGCAATCACGTGAGCCAGGGGAGATTCGGAAACAACCCGCCTAAGGATGTCCGCCTCCTGGGCGATCTCCACGTCGGCCGTTCGATTGAGCAGAACCCCGGCAAACATCCGATGTTCACCTCGGCGGGACCGAACCGAAGTGGCCCTCATCTCGATCCAGTGCCACTTCCCGGATGCCCCCTTGGCCCGAAATACCACACGGAAATCGTTCTGGCGCGATCGGCCACGTCCCGCCACCCGATCGACCCGGTCCAGGTCGCTTGGGTGAACAATACTCGCCGGAAAGCCCGGCTCCAGCCAACGCTCGTGGCTATAGCCCAATAAACTTCCGTCCCTAGTCTTGATATCCATCGCGCCCGGGTTTCCGGGAACGTCCTCCCAAACCGTGGCCTCGCGGGACGAGTCGATGGCCTCGCTGAGCTTCTCGGCCTGCCCGTTGGCGATGATTCGGCTCCGAAGATCGACAGCCACCAGGACTACGGCCACCACGTCGAGCATGATACCGGTCCGTGGGCTGGCGAGAGTGACCACAGCGGCCAACGAGGTAGCTAACGCGGCCAGGATGAATAACCGCTGGTCAATGCCCCTGATACAGGATAGCCCCCGATGGTTCGAGCCTCGCCCGTTACTCAGATCTGATCTCACCGTCTAGTGATCGGTGAAACCGGCTCAGACCTTGAGCCCGATGTCACCACCCAGCCGCTAAGTTACTCTTGGGTAATCGCACCTCTCAATTCGACACCCGGGGTCTGGTTCGGGCACCATGTCTGCCAGTTGGGTCCACCCAACGTTCTCGACCAGCCAAGGGATGCCATATGACGTCTTCAACGACCGCCGCCCGAACCGGCCTGAACCATGTGGTGGTACTAGGGGCAAACGGAACCATGGGGTTCGGCAGCGCCGTTCTCTTCACCAACTCGGTACCAAGGGTGACTTTCCTGGCCCGATCTACCGAGAAGGCCGAGGCTGGCCTACAGGCCGCGATCAAGCAGGTTCGATCGTGGACGGTTGCCAACCGGGCCGAGGTCGGCAACTACGACGACGACCTCGTTCGGGCCCTGAGCACCGCCGATCTGATCTTCGAGGCCGTCGCCGAGGATCCGCAGCTCAAGGCCACCATCTTCGATCAGGTGGAGGCAGCACGGCAGCCGGACGCCATCGTGGCCACCGTCTCATCCAGCCTTTCGATCAACGAACTGGCGTCGGGACGGTCCGACAGTTTCCGCCGACACTTCTGCGGGCTCCACTTCTTTAACCCAACCAACGTCATCGTTGGAACTGAGCTGATTGGCTGTTCCGACACCGACCCGGCCGTGCTTGATTTCCTGGATGACTACTGCACGAGAAACCTTGGAAGGGTCATGATAAGGGCACACGACACTCCGGCGTTCGCTGGAAATCGCGTCGGGTTCAAGGTACTCAACAAGGTGGCCCAGCTCGCCGAAGACACCAGCCCCCTGGTTCTCGATCGAATCATTGGCCCGTATACCGGCCGGGCCCTATCACCCCTGGCCACTATCGATCTTGTCGGTTGGGACGTCCACCGGGCCATCGTCGACAACATCTACCACCTCACAAACGACGAATCGCACGAGTCCCTTCGCCTCCCCGACTACATGGACGACCTGATCGACCGGGAGGTGCTCGGCAACAAGTCCGGCTCCGGCTTCTACAAACAAGACGGCAAGACCAAGCTGGTCCTGGACGTGGCATCCGGGGACTACATCCATCCCTCGGAGATCGAGATGCCCGACCTCAGCTATATCGACAACGTGGCCAAGGCCTACTCGGAGGGCCGATACCATGAGGGGCTTGAGGCCCTCCTGGCCGCTGACGGCCCCGAGGCCACTCTGGCCAAGCGGGTCATCGCTGGATACATCAGCTACTCGTTCAATCGGGTTGGCGAGGTGTGCGACACTATTACCGAGATCGATCGAATTATGGGCTACGGCTTCAATTGGGCTCCCCCGTCGGTCCTGGTCGACTTCATGGGGATCGATAACGTCCTCACCATGCTGAGCGAGGCGGCGGTTCCCATACCCGATTCCCTGATAGCGGCGGCGGCCGATCCGGCCGCTCCCCCGTTTGCTAAGGGCCTGTCCAACCCCGGCCGCTACTTCGTGGCCGCCTAGACCACCGAGCCTTAAGGAGCAAACATGACTACCGAAACCTTCGTACTGGGTGGCTATCAGAGTGACTTCGCCCGCAACTGGAGCAAGGAGCGAAAGCATTTCTCGGCTCTGATGCGCGAGAGCGTGCTGGGAGCGCTGGAGACGACCAGCATCGATCCCGTCTATGTGGAGACCGCCCA
This sequence comes from Hyalogyrina grasslei, assembly GCA_034780735.1. NCBI lineage: Eukaryota > Metazoa > Mollusca > Gastropoda > Hyalogyrinidae > Hyalogyrina > Hyalogyrina grasslei. Next base: position 12,755 of record JAUZSW010454390.1, read on the forward strand.
CGTCGGCAACTTCGCCGCCGAGCTCTACTGCATGCAGGGCCACCTTGGGGCCTTCTTCACCGAAGTCCATCCCGCCTTCTCGGGGCTTCCGACCGGGCGTCACGAGGCCGCCTGCGCCTCAGGGTCAATTGCCATCCTGGCCGCGGCCGCCGAGATCGAGGCCGGCCGCTACGATCTGGCCGCGGTGGTTGGGATCGAACAGATGAAGACGGTTCCGGCGTCCGAGGGGGGAGCCTTCCTGGGCACCGCCGCCTGGTACGCCGACGAGGCCGAGGGGATCGACTTTCCGTTTCCCAAGCTGTTCGGTCGCCTCGGCGACGAGTACGACGCCCGCTACGGGCTGGCCGACGAGCACCTGGCTGAGATCAGCCGGATCAACTACGCCAACGCCAAGCTCAATCCCAACGCCCAGACCCGCAACTGGTACATGAACTACGAGCACGCTCTTTGCCGTAACGACGACAACGCCGAGGTGGGGGGCAGGATCCGCCTAGCCGACTGCTCCCAGGTCACCGACTGGGCGGTGGCGGTATTTCTAGCCTCGCCGGAATACGCCGAACGCTTCGCGGCGGCCAGAGGAATCCCCCTCTCGTCTATCCCCCGGATCAAGGGCTGGGGGCACAACACCGCCCGCCTCCGTTTCGCCGACAAGATCGCCGAGAGCAAGGGGGCCGAGTACGTGTTGCCCCACGTCCGAACCACCATCACCTCGGCCTTTGACCGGGCCGGCATCGCCGACGTTTCTGGCATCGACGGAATCGAGACCCACGATTGCTTCACCACATCGGAGTACATGGCCATCGACCACTTCGGGATCACGGCCCCCGGCGAGAGCTGGAAGGCCATTGAGGACGGCCGAATCGATCTGGACGGAGATATTCCGATCAACCCGTCCGGCGGCCTGATTGGGGCCGGCCACCCGGTTGGGGCCACCGGGGTACGCCAGCTCCTTGATTGCTACAAGCAGGTGACCAACACCGCAGGCGACTACCAGGTCGATGGGGCCAAGAACTTTCAGACCCTCAATATTGGGGGAAGCGGAACCACAAGCTGTAGCTTTGTCGTTGGTGTCGACTAGGGATCACAGGACAGTGCCGAAGCCAGTTGATGCGGTCGACCAGACGCGCGATTGAATTGGTGGTAGGTTTTGAGTCCAATGGATTTCCGACTTAACCGGCGGGACAAACCGGTCGATAGCTCTGAGATGAAACTCCACACGGGATCAGTGGCGAACTCCCCGGCCGTCTGGCTGGAAATCCCCCAACCATCGATGGTCGGTGTTACCTTCCGCGTCGGGATCGCCGACGAGCCAGCCAAGCGGAGAGGGATCACTAGACTCCTCCTCGACCTGATGGCGACAAGCCTCGAGCAGCGGCCTCTGGTGCAGATCGGTACCCTACGTACTGATCTGTGCTTTGATGACTCTTCCGGCGATGGTCTCGCTGCCGTTGGAGACTGGCTCGCTGACCCCGACCTTAGCGGCCTAGCCCAGGCTCGGGATCGTTTGCGCTCCAATTCACGCCCTCCCTCCATCGTCGGGCAGCACTTCGCTTTTCGCTACGGCAACGTCGGCCCTGGCCGCCAAGGTATCCCCGAACTAGGCCTGTCCTGGCTAGAAGAGAAGCATCTCCGAAAGTGGATCAAGCTCCACTTCAATGCCGACAACGCCTGCATATTCTCGATCGGTCCCAAGCCCCTAACGGTGGGCATTGAGCTAAGCGATCGATCGACTTCTCCCCTATGGATGGCCCAGTCCAAGGGCCCGTTCGACTTCCCCCAGTGGGCTCCTCCCAGCGACAACTCAACCGTCTCGGTATCGATGATGCTCGCAGACAAGCCCGAATCGATCATCGTCCGGAATCTGCTGGAGCTGGCCGCCGACCGGGCCCTCAACGAGCACGGGATAGACCACGAGGCGCCTACCTCATCCTTCGACAGCATCGGCGACGAGCAGGGCCAGCTTCTGCTAAGCGTCAAGACGAGCGACACCGCATCGGCTCTGGCCGAGCTCAGGAACCTGGTGTCTACCCTCGCCCTCACCGTGTGCGAGGACGCCGATCTCGAGTCGGCTATTTTCGAGTCGATCCGACGAGACAACGAGCCGTCTGGCCTACTGGCCTACGCCACCCGCGCCACGTTCAACCATCTGATCGATCGCCCGACCGTGATCCCGGTTCGGCGTTCCGAACTCTACTCAACCTACACCCCGACCAGGATCGCCGAGTTGCTCCAGAAGGCATGGCCGACCATCGTCTGGCAGGCCAGCGACTACACCAGTACACCCGAGGTCGCCGAAGACCAGCCCATGGTCGAAGGAACGGCATACTCACGGCGCGATCATTCCGACTCCGAGGAGCTCACGATCGGGGACGGCGGCCTCCGGTATCGCAAGGGTGAACGGGTCACATCCCTGGAATGGCAGGACGTCGAGGCCGTGGTCCACACCGCCGAAGACGACCGATGTCTCTACGCCAAGGACGGTCCCCCGATTGTCTTCAACTCATCGGAGTGGGACGAGGGAACCGAGATCATCGGACGAATCGACGCTGGCCTTCCCCTCTCGCGCCACATCGCTACGGGCCCAGACAACCGGAGCGCCTGAGCCGGTCAGCAGGGCAGTCGGCGAGCGGCCCCTAGGGCAACAGTCCCAGGTCGTCTGGGGTCACGAGCAACGACGACAGGGCGTAGCGGGCCAGAACCGTACGCCGGTCTTTGGCCAGCGAGGCATGATCACCCCTGAGGCCGCGTACCCCGACGCGACTTAGGCGGTCGCAGACGTTATCCAGCTTCCGGCCGTAGGCCTTGACCGTCCAGCCGAGCCGTTGAGCAGCGATCCGGTTGGTTGGGATCTCCAGATCCGCTGCCGGATCTCTCAGTTGGGGCTCACATAGAACCACCAACACCCTTCTCTGGTCATCGGTCAGCGGCAGACTAGCCAGGCTGATGGTTCGCGAGGAGTCGTCACCCTCATCGCCAACCCGAGACGGCGACTCCGCCCCATTGACCGCAGCGAGGCCAAGCTCCAGTTCATAGGATCGACCGTCAGCGGCGAACCGGATCAGCGAATCCGAGAACGTGAGGGCGGCGGTGGCACCAGGAGCAAGTACGAAACGCGAGAGGCTAACGGCATCTCGAATCTCGATAGGGATCCGGTCGCCGACGTTCTCCAGCCACCAGACCCCGGACCTATGGCTGATGAGCCCCAGGCGGCGGTGCAGGTACGGGTTGGTGTCGACGCTTAGGTCCGCGTCTCGACCAAAGGTGAAGCGGTCCGAGTCGGATAGCTTGACCTCGGACCCTGCGAAGCCAACCGTCAGGCTAGTCACCGCTCCGCTCCACCACGAACGAACGGGATCCGAAGAACACCCGATCGCCGGTACTGGCTACGTAGGCCTCTTCGTCGAGAGGCTGCGGTGTGTTGGTGACCAGTGGGATCACGGCCGATCCGTTGCGAGAGCCGGTATCGGTTATCGTCAGCTCTCCCCCGGTCATCTGGACCAGAAGGTGGCTGCGCGAAACATGATCGCCCCTTAGCTTGACCGCCCTCTGATCTCCCTCGGTGGAAGGCCGACGGCCGAACACCAGGGGGGAATCCACGGGAACCGTGGTGCCATCATCGAGCCTGAGCACATAGGCGGTTCGGCGCTCGCCGCCGACCCCGGGGGCCGGAGGGAGCGGGCTAAGGGTCTCGTCGGCGTTGATCCGCCGATCGGACCACTCGGCCAGTGGGTCGAAGGAGTCCGGGGCCGGGGGCATCGGGGGACGATCCGGGAGGCCGGAATCGGGGCCAAATCCGACCGGAGGCGGGGCCGGGGGATCAACCGTCCCCACCTGGCTCACTGGGCCAACCGTCGAAGGCATCTGAGACTCAGCTGAGGGGGCCATCCCGGCGGACGCCCACCCTGGCAGGTGATCGGTACTTGCTGGGGGCTCGGCCATCAGGGCCTGGGGTTCCACGATCTCGTCGGAGCCACCAACCCAGTTCTCGGTTCCGATCTGGGCCATGATGTCATCAACGGCGGTCCCGCTGGCGTCCTCAAGCTCAGGGGACTCCAGCGGTACGGACCCGGGCTCGACCACGAACATCGAGGTCTCGAGTTCGTCTACCGGGGTAAACGGGGCGGCTGGAGGCTGGGGCACCACGAAGGCAGCCGGATCGGCTGCTGGCGGCTCAGCGGCCGCAAAGGCTGCCGCCGTCGGAGCCGGGGGAAGGTTCATCTCGGTACGGGGTGAGTCGTCGGGACCAGCCGAGAACGGGCTGACCGGCGGCTGGGGAAGACTCGTTGGCTCGGCCTCAAGGACCGGCTCCGGTTCAAGCATCAGCTCGGCTTCTTCTGCTGGCTCGGTCTCTTCCACTGGGTCAGTCTCTGTCGCTGGCACCGTCTGTGTCGCTGGGTCAGTCTCCGCCGCTGGCTCGGTCTCTCCCACTGGCTCAGTCTCTGCTGGCGGCTCGACCTCAAAGATCGGCTCCGGTTCGAGCACAGACTCAACTTCTGGTTCGGTCCCGGCCTCCTCGGCGGCATCATCGGCCACGAACTCTTCCTCAGCCGGGGGGTCGTCGAAAGCAATGGTGGCGACCGGGGCGGCATCGGAGGCCTCGCCGCCGATGACCAGCTGAACGCCCCCACCGATAACTACGCCGGTAACCAGATCGGTCCTGGGGTCGGGGGCGACTCCGGTATGGAGGAAAGAGCCTCCCGTTAGCGGAGCGGTATGGTCCACCCAGGTTCGCGAGCCGCGACCCGAGATCATGGGCACGCTGGGGAAGTCCGTGATCATCTCAAGATCACCGAACACCCTCATCTGTACCTTCTCATCGGTTACCACGATCAGCGCGAACGATGGCGCCTCGAAGTCGACATCGACCACGTACGCGGCCACCAGGTAAAAGACCTCGTCGCTATCGGCCAAGCGGAATACGCTAACCAGATCGTTGGAACGGGCGTCAGCCACCGGGACGAATAGGATTCCGTCTCCATAACGAGCTACGAGCCCGTCGCCACCACCCGTCTTAACTTGAAACTCAGCCATAATGGACCTCCGAATGAGATTTCCTTTCGGCCGGGGGTTTCAAATCGTTAGGCGCTCGCTCCGAAATCGACGACTAGGGCGGTGGCGTTGTCTCGGCCTCCCGCCTCATCTGCCGCCGCGACCAGGCGATGGGCTACTCCCGACGGATCGTCCAGTGCCAGGATCAATCCGATAGTTCGGTCGGTTAGCTGGCCGCAGATACCGTCAGTACAGAGGAGGAAACGATCTCCGGGGACCGGTGTCTGGATAACCAGATGGGGAATCGCTCGATCATCGGTCGAGCCAACAAAGCGGGTGAGGGACCGGCGTTCCTGCGGTGTCCGAGTGGCGACCAGCTCGGCTAGTCCCTCGGCCTCCATCTCGGCGGACAGGGTGTGGTCCTCGGTCAACAGGACCAGACCGCCCGAGCGAAACAGATAGCAACGGGAGTCGCCAAGGTTGGCCACCTCGACGCCTTCCGGTGTGATACTCAACCCGACAAAGGTCGAGCCGCACCCTGGCACCCCGAGCCGGGCCGCCACCGCCCGGACGGCCAGGCTTGCGGTGACTATCCTTTGCTCCCACCCCAACCCACGATTCGCCGCCGTAGCCCTGGTGTGGGTCATCGCCTTGACCGTGGCCTCGGCGGCCTCGGCCCCACCCGGTAGGCCTCCCATCCCGTCCGCCACCACAAACACCGAATCCGAACTAGTTCCCCACGAGTCCTCGTTATTCTGCCTGACCCGACCCACCGAAGTCGCGGCCCCCCAGCCCTCGACCGCCCAACCGGCTCGGGCCAGATCGGCCAGAAGGATCTCCATTGTCGGCCCGTCCAGGGTCACGTCATCCGGCAATAGGCGATCGGGCGCGCTCATGGTTCTCCCTGGGATAGAACGGTGGTCCCGGTAGGCGACACCGCGGTCTGATTCATGCCAAAGGCGGTCAAGGCGAGCAGGAAGCCAACGAGGAGAGAGACCACGCCCATAAGAACGGGCAGGCCCTTCCACCGATCGAGCCCTCGGCGAACCACGACTCCGGCCCCAAACGATTCCCGAGCCGGCGGAACCCAGCGACCCCGAGTCGATCCAAGAACTCGCAGGAGGGACGGCCCATCCAGGGTCAGATCCTCGTCACCTATCTCGGCCTTAGCTGCGGCAGCACCGCTCCCGGCCAGAAGTTCGGCCATCAGGTCGACCCCATCCACGGTCAGATCTTCATCCTGCACTGGCATCTCCTCTTGATCCGATCGCTCCAGGGGAACCCCGTTTCAGCGGCCGGGGATCGGCGGCCAGCGACCAGCGACGTACCCGCCCCTGCGAACCGGCCAGAACCCCAGCGGCCTGCCGGTACTGGGACCAGGCCTGATCCGCTTCGGAGGAATCCGTTGATCCGGGGCCAAAAGCCGCCCGATCGACCGAGGCGACGAGGGCCGCCATGGGGTCCGTCAATCGCTCCGGAACCGATGGGTCGTCCAGCAGAGCAGCCAACGCACCCAGGGTGTCGGCTGCTACCTCGGACGGGGTGGCCGCCACCGCTGGCTCAACCCCGATCTCGGCCAACCGGTCGCCCAGCTCCCGCCACGCCCCGGCAACCTGATCACGCGGGTATCCGCCGTGCCGCCGCCGTCGCCGCCGCCGTCGCTTTAGCAGAGCCACGAGTACGCTGGCCCCGCCGAGGACCAGAACGGGGGTGGCAAGGCCCGCCCCAGCAACCAGTCTCGGGGCCCACAGAGCCAAACGGTCGGGTTCCGGATCGGGATCGGGATCGGGGTCGGGATCAGCGGTCTCGCTGGCCTCGGCCCGCGAGCGAGGGTCGGTATCGGGCGGAGGGGCCGTGGGCGGGGGCGGGTTCGGGGTAGCAACGTCGGCGACGCTGGTACCGGAGATGTTCTGCTCGGGTTCCCTGGAACGATCCGGAGTCACATCGACCGGGACCCAACCCATCTCCGCCGTTTCGATCTCGATCCAGGCCTCCCGATCACTGGACAGAACCAATGCTGACCCGTTAGTCCATCGCTCGTCCGGAATCCGGTAGCCCACCACCACTCGGGCGGGCAGGTCGCCAACCCGAGCCAGAACGGCGGCACCAGCGGCGAACTGCTCGCTGTAACCAATCAACGAGTCTGGGCTGGCAAAGAACTCGTCCAGCCGCGCCAGGGAATGACCCGGTCTCGACACCTCGGAATGGTCGTAGAAACCATCGTCAACGAAGGAACGCTCAAGCGCCACAATACGGTCCATCCCGGGGTCGATCCCCTCAAATAGATCGCCAGCCAGGTTCCTCATCGAGGGTGGAACCAGGGCCAGGCTGGCGTCATTCATGGGATTAGGGATCGGACTCAGCCGAGCCAACTCCTCGGAGGTTAGCTCTGGGCGCGGAATCGACACGACCCTAAGAGTCAGCCCTGGCTCCAAGCCAGCGGGGCTAGCTACCGTCCCGGTCTCCGGGTTGAACGTGAGGGTTGTATCGGTACTCGACCCGACCCGGACCGGCCAACCAGCCAGGGGGACCCACGGATCCAGCGGGGCTAAGACCTCCACCTCCATGCTGATCGGGTTCTCCTCACCGCCCCCCGAAGGGAAGGAACGATCGACCGGGACGAAGCGACTAGGCGCTCCGGGGACGGGGTCTGCGACCGACCAAACCGATCCCGAGTAGGTACTGAGCACCGCCAACGTCAGGCGTCCAACCGGCTCATCCGCCGTGACCCTCAGTACCTCGATCTCCGAGGAAGACTCCTTCAGCGCTGCCTTGAGCGTAACCAGGGGGCTTGGTTCGTCCAGGGGGTTCCATGGCCGGTCCTGATGGCTTCTGAGATCAAACCGATCTCGCTGGCCGGCCAGAGGGAGACGAGGCCCAACGAGTACCGAACCCGCGGCCACGACAACGGTGAGGCCTACCCCAACCAAGACCGTCCCGTACCGGCCCCCTCCTCGCTCCTCGCCGAACTCCCGGTGGCTCACGCCACCGGCATCAACGGCACTTGCGGCGAGGGCCAACATCACCAGGGCGGCGGCTACCGGCGGCCCGACAGAAGGGCTAGATACCGAGATCAGGATTGAGACAACGAGAGTGACAAGGGGACCGACTACCGGGATCACCGGATTGGCATTGCGGCGGATGAGGTCCCCTCCAATCACCGCCCCCAGCCAGGCGGCGGCTAGGGGAACTATCCGGAGACTCGGTGATACAATCGCGGGAGGCGACGACGAGAGCCAGTGGGCCCATCCGTTCACCAGGCCGTCCGAGAAGGCCCGAAGCCCGGCCGGGGACGGGCCCCCGGCCACCGCCACGCCCGACACGACGAAACCCATCACCGAGAGAGCGGCGACCTCCCCAAAGAGAAGGTCCTTCCTCCGCCCGATCACAACCGGTATGAGCCCGACGCTGGCCCCTATCGCTAGCAGACCGATGTACAACCGGCCCTCAATCGAGGCCCCCAGGCCCAGACCAGCGACCACCACCGCTAACCAGCAGAGAACAACCCGGACGAGCCAGCGCCCATCCTCCCGCCCGTCTGAGCTATCCTGAACCTCGGCCTCGATCATGTTCGGGCCACCGCCCGCTCCCATACCCGGGAGAACCACTCGGGGCTATCGGCGTCGAGAATCGTGGCCCCCGGCAGGCTCACCAGCTCCATCTCGCGTCCCGCCCAGAACCGCACAACGATCACGTGAACCTGCCGCCGCACCGCCTCAACCGCGCCCAACAGCTCCTCCACTCCCAGCGGCCCCGTGGCCAGGACCAGTACGGACGCGTCCCGCTCCGCCTTGAGCGCCATCATGGCCTGAGTCTTCAGGTCCAACTCTCCGTCCGGGGTCACGGTGGTGAGAGCATCCAGAAACGGGTCGATTCCCATCGGACGGGTCGACGCCATTATACGATCGGCCCCCAGGAAGATCGCCGCTGGCTGATCCGAGATGAGGCTGGCTACCCCAACCGATGCCGCGGCGGACACCACCGTCTCAAACTCATCCGAGCCGTACGACCCCGCCCGATCATCCATCACCAGCGCTACCTGGGGTCGTCGATTGTCAACGTAGTGCTTGATCATGAGGGTCCCGGCCTTAGCCGTGGACAGCCAGTGCACGTGGCGGGGATCGTCGCCATCGGTGTACTCCCGTATGGCGTGAAAGGAGACGTCTCCGGCCGGTGAGGTGTCGGTCGTTGGCCCCTCCAGATCCTTGGCGTACCCAATCGGTACCGGACTAACCGGCACCACCAGTGGGTGGACCCACAGCCAGGACGAGCCGAGCTGGACGACCTCCCTCCTCATCAGGCCTAGGGGATCCGACTTGGTGACCACACTCGGTCCAATCGAGTACAAGCCCCTCTTGTCAGTCGGCAGGGAGATGGCCCTCACCAGCTCTGAGCCGGGTTCGAGGCTCCCGAAATCGATCGGATAGATCTCGTCTCCAATCCGCTCCTCGACGCGACCCGTTCGAGCCGTCGTTGCCCCGAAGTTAGCTACGGTAACCAGATCGACGGCTGGTTCAGCCACCTGAACCCGCGACGGACTAATCTGACGGGTCACGGTCAGATTCTGACGTCCGACGACGAACAGCGCAGCCACCACGAGCGCCAGCATCGCTCCGGCCGTGACGACCATGAACTCGGCCCATCCAAGCCACCAACCCAACGGGTAGGAGACCGGAACGAGCGCAGCAACCTTCCGGCCGGAACGGGTGAGAGGGACCTTCATCACCTAGGCCCTTACCGCCGAGGGGACCTCGATCCGATCGACCAACTCGGCCACCAGATCACCGGGCTCCACCCGACCGAGCTCGGCCTCCGGAGTCAGCAGGAGGCGGTGAGAGAAGACCGAGGCGGCCACCGTCTTGGCGTCGTCGGAGCGGACGAAGTCAAGCCCCTGCGATGCGGCCAGGGCCCTGGTGGCCTTCATCATCGAGATGGCGCCGCGGGTGGAAACGCCAAGGCGAACCTGGGGTATCTCGCGACTGGCGGCAGCGAGGCGAACGATGTACTCGCTGATCTCACGCGACACGTGCACCCGGCCGGCCAGGTCGATCATGGTCCCCACTACTGAGGTGTCCATGACCGTCGAGATGTCCGACGGGCCAAGGCCAGCCGCCGAATCCTCTAGCACCCCGACCTCGGCCTCGAGATCCGGGTAGCCAAGGGAAAGCCTCATCCCGAAACGATCGATCTGGGCCTCGGGAAGGCGGTAGGTTCCGGCCTGCTCTATCGGATTCTGAGTGGCGATAACCACGAAGGGACGAGGCACAGGATTGGTATCGTTTCCGATCGTTACCTGTCTCTCCTCCATCACCTCGAGGAGAGCAGAATGGGTCTTGGGTGAGGCCCGATTTATCTCGTCGCCGAGCACAATGTTCGCGAACACCGGCCCCTTTCTGAGTTCGAACTCGCCGGCGGCCTGATTGTATATCAGGCCGCCGGTCACGTCGGCTGGGAGCAGGTCGGGGGTGAACTGGATCCGGCTCCAGCTCCCATCGATGGCTCGGGCCAACGACTTGGCGAGTACCGTCTTGCCGGTACCCGGCACATCCTCCAACAGAAGATGGCTCTCCGAGAAGAGACAGACCAGGGCCATAGCGATCTGGTCGGTCTTACCGCGGATCACTCGGCCCACCTCCGCTAGGAGGAGATTGAACTGGTCGGCAAACCACTCCGTTTCCTGGGCTTCGAGGGGTTGGTTGATTGGTCGGCTCATGATGGGGGCTCCTAGGGCCATAGCAGTGAGTTTGAGGTGGTTCCGTTGACCGTCACCCAGACCGTCTCGCCGGGGAACCCGTAGTGACAGTTGTGGTGGTTGGTGGTACCGCCGCCGTCCGTGGTCACCCAGTAACTCTTGAACTGGCCGCTGCGGGACGAGAAGCACTTGACGTTGATGCTGGTGTTCGCTGGCATGTTCTGGGCCGACACCTCGACCCAGTTGCAGTCCCCGCTGACGCAATTGGGGCCGCTGTACGGGCCACCAACTGAGATCGCTGCCGTCGGGGGCGGGGCCTGGGGGGTGGCGGTGGTCGAGGTGTACTGGCCACAGCCCACCGAGTTACAGGCCCGTACCGAGATGGTGTACGTGGTTCCGTTGACCAATGGGCTGATGACCATGCTGGTTGCCGCCGGGCCAGCAACCGTCGACGATCCCGGGTTGACGAGGATCTCATAGGAGATGATGGGTCGGCCCCCGTCGGAGCTCGGAGCGGCCCAGAACAGATTGGTCCCGGCGTTGAGTCCAGACTGGGCACTCACCGAGGCGGGCGGGGACGGCGGCCCCCACGTGGTGGCCGAGGCCGAAGCACTCCACGGGCCGCAACTAACCGAGTTGCATGCCCTCAATTCGAAGGAGTACGAGGTGGAGTTGTTGAGGCCCGCTCGGATTGACGAACTTCCGCTAACCGAGGTGTTGGTGCCCCCGTTTATCCTCATCTGCTGACTCGTGATGGGGTCGCCGTTGTTCTGGGCTCCCGTCCAGCCGACCGTTATCTGGCCGATCGCCGACGGGGATGCCGCTACCGCGCTGGGGGCGGTTGGTGGCCCGGCTGGCACCACGTTAGCGCTCGCGGTACTCCAGGCGCTGGCCCCCTCGGAGTTGACGGCCTGCACCTCAAAGGAGTAAATGCTGCCGTTGGTCAGTCCCGCGTAGTCCATGGTATTGGCGTTCGCCCCCACGGCCTGAACGGCCCCCCCGTTGACCCTAACGTTGTAGGCAGTGATGGCGCACCCCTGGTCTCCGGGAGTCGCCCAACCAACCGACGCCAGCCGATCCCCACGGACCGCAGACACGGCGCCTGGGGTGTCCGGCACGGCGCAGGGCTTCACGGGCGTTGACCACCCACTCCAGCCACCCGGGTCTGGGTCGCGGTTTGAGCCGCGCACTCGGAAGCGATACTCCGTCCCGTTCACCAGTTGGGCCCACCGGTAGCCGGTGGTGTTGGCTCCGGTCACCGAGACGAGCTGTCCGGTCGACTCGATCTCAATCTCGTACGCCCCGATCGGATCACCGTTGTTGTCGGGTCGGACCCACGCCAGGTCCAGGAATCGGTCTCCCCTGGTCACCGACGGAGCGGAGGGGGTTGACGGTTCTGATAGGGGATGCTCGGGATCGGACCACCCCGAAGGATCCGAGTCCCCAGCACGGTTTGTGGCTACAACGCGGAACTGGTACTCGGTTCCGTTGGTCAACCCAGACCAGGGGTAGGTGGTCGATGCGGGTGGCAGCGAGATAAGGCTGGACTCCCCTCCCCCGATCTCCAGCTTGTACTCGGTCACCGAGGACCCCTGATTCGTCGGGGCCGACCAGCTGACCAGCAGCTGAGAATTGTCGAAGGTGACGGTCGGGGCAACAGGACGGTCCGGGGTGGTGTCCGGCCGGACCGGCGGGCTCCAGGACCCAGGATCACCCCAGCCGGATGAGTTGTGGGCCTCAAGCCGGAAGTCGTACTCGTCCCCGTTAACCAGCCCCGTAGCAACGTAGGAGTTCTGGGCGCCAAGGTCGACCGTGCTTTCGGAACCGGTCGAGATATCCCGGACGGTTAGTCGGTAGCTGTCAACCGTGGCCCCGTTGTCCGGAGGAGAGGACCAGGTCAGGGTGGCCCGGCCGCTATCGGCCACCGAGGAAGGGGCGGCGGGGGAATCGGGACGACCAATCACGTCAACGGTTATCTGGCCGACCGATCGCCGGGCGGGATCCTGGGTTGAGTCGCCGACCGTGTAGGTAAATGTGGCGACACCAAAGAAATCGGGAGACGGGCTGAACCCGATCGTTCCCCCTCCGGTATCGCTCGTAGTTCCAGCCTGGGTTGCCCCGACCTGGATCAGGGTGAGGCCTCCACCCATCGGGTCGATGTCGTTGGCTAGAACGTCAACCGAGACAGCTAGCCCCTGAGGGGTGGTGGCCTGATCGGACACCGCGGTCGGGGCGGGCCTCGTCGTGGGGGACACCGAGATCTCCACCACACCGCTAGCCGACTCACCGCCCGAATCGGTGACGGTGAACTCGATCGCCCCGCTTACCCCCGAGGAGTCATCCGGGGCCACCACGGTGATGGTAGTGCCATCTATTGAGACCTCTACTCCGTTCGGGGCTGCCGTGATCTCAGCGGTTAGAGAGTCCGAGGGATCAGGGTCCCTCGCCAGTGTTGCCAGGTCGAACGGTACGGCTGAGCCGGCCTCAACCTCTAGAACGCCGGGGGCCACAATCTCGGGGGGTCTATTATCGGGGGCCTGTACGGTCACGACGACCGACCCGCTGACCAGATGTCCCTGTTGATCGTCGACCGAGTATGAGAAGCTGGCCTCACCGGAGAATCCGTCGTTGGGCGTGAGGGTGACCAGCATCGTCCCCTCGCCCGAAGAGTCGATTGACACCGAGCCGTTGTGAACCGAGTCGCAGCATACGAAGAACAGAGGATCGCCGTCAGCGTCAGAGGCCTGGGCTCCCAGATCGACGGTCACCGCGACACCAAACTCGGTTGTCACCGCCAAGGGGGAAAGCTGAGGCGCCTCGTTCTCTACTACGAAGAGGGTCACCGTTGCCCGATCACTAAGCCCGTCGACGTCGGTAACGGTGTAGGAGTACTGGGTTGATGAGATTTCAGCCGTTATCTCCAGGAAGCCACCAACCACCCGGACCCTCGGGTCGTCCGAGGAGACCACCAGATCATCCGGGCTCCCATCGGGATCGGAATCGTTGGCGAGAACCGGAACGCTAACCTCGGTTCTGGCGCGAACCGGCCCGGCCGAGTCGTCACGCGCCACCGGTGCGACGGGTGCCGGCTCGCTCTCGACGGTGATCGTGACCAGCGAATCGTCCGTGTGCCCGGCTCCATCAGATATCTCGTAGTAGAGGGAGACCCCAACGGACTGGCCGGCCGCGAGCTCGTCGGACGCCGGCGGGGTAAAGATTACCTGGCTTCGGTCCGTTGTGGCCGTTCCTATCCCCGCCCCGCCCACCTCAATGACCGTCAGCAAGTCCCCGTCCGGGTCCGTGTCGTTAGCTAGGACGTCCAGTCTGACCGGCTCAGACCCGGCCAGCACGACAAATCGATCGGGGTTCGCCTTTGGGGCCCGGTTGACGATTGGTTGGGGCATCACTCCGACCTCAACGTCACCGACGCTGCGGGCCCCCTCGGTATCGGTTATCACGTAGGAGAATCGATCGGTGCCACGAAAGCCATCGTGCGGCACGTAGAGGATTCCCCCGTCATCGGCGATCTCGGCTCGGCCAAACCGAGGCTGGGAGGAGATACTCTCGACGGTGACGAAATCCGAGTCGGGATCAGAGTCGTTGGCCAGGACATCGAGAGTTGTCGAGTGCCCCTCGATGGTGCGGCCCACATCGGAGTGAGCGAAGGGGGCTCGGTTGGGCTGGCTCGGGTCAATGATTCTCACGTCTACGGTGGCCGCCCCGACCGCCCCCTCGGGGTCGGCTACCTCGTAACCAAAGGTAAAGCCCCTGGTCGCATCCGGAGGGATCGACATCTCCACGGTCTGGCCGTCGGAGCCAACCCGCACGTGGACCGGCGAGTCCACCAGATCCGGTACTCGGGCAAGGACCAGGCTGCCTCCCTCGGGATCGCGGTCGTTAGCGACAACGGGGAGACGATAGGTTCGTCCCGCCCTTACCTCGAAGGAGTCCGAAACCGGACGGGGTGGCTGGTTCTCGACCGCCTAACCCACCACCGCATCGACCACCTTGGTCACCGAATACTCGTCGGACACGTCACTGATTGAGTAGTGAAACGACAGGCTTCCCGGGGCTCCAACCTCAACCCCTACCTCGAACCCAACACCGGGGATCTCCCGGATCGATAGCCCATCGACCTCCTCCCAGCTGACCAATCCCACCACGTCTCCGTTGGGGTCCCAGTCGTTCTCCAACACGTAGACTAGGCGGGTGCCGCCGATGGGGATGGCGATGTCGTCACGCACCGCCACCGGGGGGCCCTCAGCATCGGCGCAGGCTACCTCGACCAGGATCTGGGCGCGATCGTTGTTCTGTCCGTCCGAGATCAGATACTCAAAGCGGTAGGTCCCAGCAGCGGTTGGGACGAAATAGAAGTCCCCGTCTGGGGTCAGGGTGACCTCACCGACCTCCTCGGGGGAAATGCCGCCGGGGCCGGACTGGACCTCGGGCGCCTTGGCCACGTACATCGGGTCGTTATCGGGATCGCGGTCGTTATCAAGGACGTTGAGGCGGGCTGAGCCACCGAGGCTCGTCTGCACCATGTCGTTCCGGGCGTCGGGGGGAGTATTGGATTCAGCCAGGCGCACCAGGACCTTGACGGTCCCCTCGCTGGTCGCCCCGTATTCGTCCGACACCTCGTAGCCAAGCTCTATGACTCCATCCTGGGACGAAAGGTCGGGCACGAAAAGCATCTCGCCCCCCGGCCCGTAGGAGACAACCCCCGACGGGGCGGTCACCGAAACCAGAACCAGCGTGTCTCCCTCCGGATCGGTATCGTTATCGAGTACATTTAGGGCGACGGCGGACCCGGCCCGCGTGGTCGCAACGTCAGTGATCGCAACCGGCGCCGTGTTGCCAGATGGCCCTAGGGGGACCACATCAATCG
The DNA here is from genome assembly GCA_034780735.1 of Hyalogyrina grasslei. NCBI lineage: Eukaryota > Metazoa > Mollusca > Gastropoda > Hyalogyrinidae > Hyalogyrina > Hyalogyrina grasslei. Next base: position 28,321 of record JAUZSW010454390.1, read on the forward strand.
TGACCGATCCTCTTGCCGTCCCGCCTCTCCCATCGCTGACGGTGTAGGCGAATCCTATCGGCCCCACGAATCCGGCGTCTGGGGTCACCTGGATGCCCCCGGCCCCGGGAACCAATTCCAGGCGAGCCGAGGGGACGACCCCGTCGACCTCACTCACAAACAGGACGTCGCCGTCGGTATCAACATCATTGGCGAGGACGTTAACCACCAGGGGCCGCTCGGAACGGGTCGCCGCTCGATCGTCGCCCGCCACCGGAGGCTCGTTTTCCAGATCCTCATCGAGCTCGTCCGCGGCCACGAACCGGGCATCGTCTGAGTCGGGGTTCTCCCTCTGGTCGGCGTTGAGGTCGGTCTGGTCGACGGTGGCCTCCGACTCGTCGGTTTAGGTGCTGGCCAGGGCCGATCCCCAGTCATCGAGGCGAGAGAGGTCCGCATCAGCGCTCGCCACCCAGGCGCCACCCGTGTCGAGCTCATTGATCCAGACCCAACCGTTAACCAGGCGGAGACTGAGTTCGCCGCCCGATAGGCCAGTCCTCTCGTTCGAGCCATCAGGACAGAACTTGAAGAACTCTGACGGGTCGCGGCTCAGCGCGAATACACAGCTCCGGAATAGGATCGGCTCGGTGGTGACGTTGGGACTGATGTCGCCCATCAGGTGACGCACTCCACTGTCTATCTCGGTAACGAAGACCTGACCGGAACGCGAGATCCAGGCCACCCGATCGAACGAATCCCCGACCGCCTGCTGAGCAACCTCGACCTCGGTGGCCAGGGGGGTCGGGTTTCCGGCCTCGTAGAGGTTGTCCCCCCGCTGGATGATCACCCAGTCGCCGATGGGTATGAGCCGGGTAATGCCCGGGCCCTCGGACTCGTCGAAGACAGGGTTGACCGTCCGGCCCCGGATTGAGGTCACCCGGGTGTCAGCCGCCCCTCCGAGTGGCTCTGCCACCAGGACCGTCCCGGCCCGATTGACCCCAACTACTCCCGGGTGCTCAGATTCAAATACGGGTTCGACCTCGTCGATCTCCGATACCTGGAACAGGTCTTCGACACTCAGGTGCCAGACCCGAATAGGACTGCTCTGGTAGATCACCACTCCAGCGTCCACGGCCACAACGGTGGCGTCCGATGGGAGAATGAAATCGGCCCTCCTGGCGTAGGTTCTTTCGTCCAACAGCACGAACCGATCATCGGATCGATCGTGAATCGAGATTATCCCTTCCTCCTGGTCGACCTCAATGTCAGACCCTCCAGCGGAAAAACGGACGGCGGCGGTGACCTCGAGAACCTCTCGGTTGAGGTGGGCAATGGCTCCGTCGTCCCGGCTGACCAGCCATGCCCCTCCGTCGTTAACGGCCACCTCAATACCGGGGCGGCCCTCGGACGAGACCACAGCCAGAGCCACTCCCCCTAGGGCCAGCAGGATTCCCGCCAGCATGGTCCACGACCTGAGAGTCCGCCGACCCGGATTGATCATGATCCTACGCCGCTCTCGGAAGCGTAGAGACCTCAAACACACTGACCCGGGAGGCAGAGTCCTCAGAAACTGGCCCCAGCCGCCGACTGGAATCGTCCATGCGGCGCCGCCCAAACGATTCGACCGGAGAAGACCTCACCGTACGGGGCTTTGCTGACATCGAGCTCATTGACCGGGGCGGCTTCAGCCGCGTGTTCAGGGCTACCCAAGAGGGATTGGGACGAGTGGTGGCACTCAAGGTACTCGACACCGAGTTCGGCTCGGCCGCCAAGCAGAAGTCCTTCGAGCGGGAGTGCCGAGCCATGGGCGCGCTCAGCCAGCATCCCAACATCGTTACCGTCTTCTCAGCCGCGTTCTCGTCGCGAGGTCTACCCATCATTGTCATGGAATACTACGAATCGGGCAGTCTGTCCGACAGAGTAAAAGCCCTTGGGCCGTTGGACCTAGACGCGGTGATTGAGGTGGGCCAGCTCATCTGCCAGGCCCTAGACGCCGCCCACCGATCGGGAATCGTCCATCGCGACATCAAGCCCCAGAACCTATTCGGATCCCGATACGCCACCGTTGTGCTCGGGGACTTCGGGATCTCTAGCTTCGACGACGACCGAACTATGACCCAGTCCGGGGCCGGCCTGACCGTTCACTACGCCCCACCCGAACTCCTAGAGGGGGCTCCCGCCACCGCCCAGTCCGACATCTATTCCCTGGCCGCCACCCTGTACTTCCTGGCCAGCGGGGAGCGGCCGTTTCCTCGCGGGGAGGACGAGTCGATCTCCGACGTTGCCCGCCGGATCCTCGTTGCCCCTCCCCCGGTGCTGGACCGGGACGGGCCTGGCCGCGAGCTCGGCCTCCTCCTGGCCAAGGCCATGTCTAAATCACCGGCCGATCGCCCGGCGAGCGCCCAGGCCTTCCGTCAGCTTCTTGACGAGATCTCAGGATCATCCCGGCCCGCTCAGACTGAGCTGGCCCCTACCTCAATCGGTGACCCAGAAGGCCGGGAGGCTCCCTTCCTCGTTCCGGATGATCCGGAGTCCAGCGACGGGTCGGAGGCGGTGACCGTCGGTCGTCCTGAGCCGGCTCAGGAGGCCCCGGCCGCCCCCGCATACTCTCGAAGGAGCCTGGTGTTCGGCGTCATTGCCGCCGTGGGGATAGCCCTCGTGCTCGGATCATCAATCCTGCTCCGGCGTAAGCCCGAGGCCGCCCCATCGACCACCGTCGCCGTCGCCGAACTTGATGACTTCTTTGGCGCCCCGACCGCCCCGGATGGCATCGAGATCAAACCCCAGACCGACGGCTACCTGGTCACCTGGATCCCGGTGGAGGGGGCCCATCGCTACGAGGTGGTCCGTCTGGATGCGACCAACCGGGCCACCATCGTCTCGGATCCTGAGCTTGCTATCTCGACGGCGGACTCGGAGCGGCCGTGCGTCCTGGTCCGCTCGATTGACGAAACCGGTCGGCTGTCATCGGACTCGCCGTCGGTCTGCGCCCCACCGTAGGATTCGCTCGGTTGGTCCACGGCCCATGGCATACTGGCTGCGATGATCGATCTGCGCTCCGATACCGTTACCCGGCCCAGTGATGAGATGTGGGAGGTGATGCGGGCGGCCCCCCTGGGCGATGACGTTCTCCGAGACGATCCCTCTGTCCACGATCTCGAGGAGTTCGCCGCCGATCTGCTCGGCTACGAGGCCGCCATATTCGCCTCATCCGGCACCCAGACCAACCTTCTCGCCCTGCTTGGCCACTGCGACCGAGCGGATGAGTACATCGTGGGCCAACACGCCCATACCTACCGCTGGGAGGGCGGCGGGGCCGCCGTATTCGGGAGCATCCAGCCCCAGCCTCTGGTCAACAATCCAGACGGAACGATCGACCTCGATCTCATCGAGGCCACGATCAAGCCGGACGACCCCCACTTCGCCGTTACCAAGCTCCTAGCCCTCGAGAACACGTGGAACGGCAACGTACTTACCCAGTCTTACCAGAGCGATGCCCGGGCGTTGGTGGACCGCTACGGGCTCCTACTTCACCTCGACGGGGCCCGCGTGTTCAATGCCGTCGCCGCTCTCGGCTGCGACCCGACCGAGATCACGGCCCCCTACGACTCCGTCTCGGTCTGTCTGTCTAAGGGACTGGGTGCCCCCGTAGGATCCGTCTTGGCCGGAAGCCGAGAGCTGATCAACAAGGCGCGGCGGCACCGAAAGCGCCTCGGGGGCGGGATGCGCCAGGCCGGGATGCTGGCCGCCGCTGGCCGCTACGGGTTAGAGCACAATGCCCCGCGAATGGTCGTTGACCACGAGAACGCGGCCCGCCTCGCCGTGGGGGTTGGTGGGCTGGACAACTTCTCCGTAGACTCGACCAAGACCAACATGGTGTTTGCGTCGGTCAATGCCAGCTCGGCCGCCGACCTGGTGGCTTACGCCGCTAGCTGCGGGGTAGCCCTGCTCGGAGGAGACGCGCCGGGGTTCCGAATGGTCACCCACCTGGACGTTAGCGCCGCCGACATTGACCGGGTTGTCGAAGTCTTCTCCGGCTGGGTTCCCGGCTCGGGCGAGTCCACCGCCAACGCCGTCTACTAGAAAAGTAGCCAAAAGGGGTCAGACCCCTTTTGGCTACTTCTTGGCCGCAGCCACCCCGTCTTGGCGGCTGGGCTCCTCGCGTGACGGGTGAAACTTCCACCGGTAGGCAGCCCAGGCGGGCAGGCCAGCAATGATCGGGAGCAGAAGCGAAACCAGCCGGTAGGCCAGGGTGGCCAGCAGGGCATTCTGGAGGCTGATTCCGGAGATCACCAGCAGGGAGGCCAGCGTGGCCTCCACAAAGCCGAGCCCCCCCGGCGTTATCGCTATCATCCCGGCCAGGGCGGCACTGGCGTACGCCAGGAGGACGAGACTCAGGCGGGGGTTGGCCCCAACCCCGTGGAGGGCGGCCACCAGAGCCAGGTAGTCAAAGAGCCAGTTGGCGGCGGCGGCGAGCAAGACCTGTCGGCGTCTCGGCCCCACCACCCGGACCAGCCGGTCCCTCTCAATAAGTAGGCGATCTGGCTCCATGCGAGCCTCAAAGCCGAGCCTCTTACCCAGGCGCCGAAGGGACCAGCTCACCGACGCACCAACCGCCATGAGAGGGCGGTCGGTGGCAACGGCCACGGCCCCAATCACCAACAGAAGCAAGAACATGACTCCACCGGCCAGCGCCACCGGCCACATGCTCTCGGGCACCGGCGCCCCGAGCAGGGCCAACACCAGACCAATGGCCGGGATGGCGAATAGAGTGGCTGTAGAAATGACGGACATGGCGGCCAACGCCCCACCGGCCGACGCCGGAGAAACCCCACTGACCGACAGCATCCGGTACATCGTGGCACCGCCAGCGGCCGCCGCTCCGGGAATCACCCGGCTGACGGCATTTCCCACAATCTGGGAGGTCGCCGCCACGAACCAGCTCAGCTGGGGCAGCAGGATCCGCATAAGCCACCAGATGCAGGCGAAGCTCGCCAGCTCGAGCCCAATCATTGCCACAAACCAGACGGGGCGAATCGTCTTGAGCCGCTCGGCCTCGGACAGCATGTCGACGAGCTGAGGGGCGAACAGGTATAGGGCCAAGGCCCCCAAGGCGATGAACAGAGCCTGACGAACCCACTGTCCGATCTGGGCCGCCCCCTCCGGGCGCTCGCGGACCCGCTCCAGGTGATCGGATACCGACACTACTCCCGCCCCGGTTTCAGAGGATAGAGACCCGCCAAGCGCAACAGTCGGCAGGTCGTGTCTAGGGGAAGTCCAACCACACTGTGCATGTTCCCACGGATCTGCCTTACAAACACACCGCCCGCCCCCTGAATCGCGTACGCTCCCGCCTTGTCGAATGGCTCACCGGTCGCCGTGTACCAGGCCATCTCAGGCTCGCTTATCGGGGCCATTAGAACCTCGGTTTCGACGGTTGCGGTATGGCAAACCCCGTTGGCAGAGACCACACAGACTCCCGAGGTCACCGTGTGCCACCGATCCGAAAGCAGGGTAAGCATCCGCTCCGTTTCGGCCGCATCCCCCGGCTTGCCGAGGATCTCACCGTCGATGCTGACAACGGTGTCGGCCCCCAACACAATCCCCGAATGGTCCGCCGCCACCGCAACCCCCTTAGAGCGGGCCAGGCGTTCCACCAATTCGATTGGTGTCTCGCCCGGCCTCTCGGTCTCATCAACATCGGCCGCTGCCACCTGAAAGCGAAGACCCAACAGCGCCAACAGATCCGACCTCCGGGGTGAACCCGAGGCCAGGACCAGATCGTAGGAGCTTGCCGAACCATGATAAGCCATCCCCAACAGGCTAGACGAACGTAACGATGGAACCCCGATGACCGAACCAGGGTGCCCCCACCAGGCGGTATCGGCCCAGTATTTCTATTTCGGCCCCCCATATCGCTACAGCTTTCGGCGAACGGTTCCGATGAAAAAATCATGGAGTCGTCCCACCGGAATCCCTCGTCAAGAAGGAGTCATTGCCCCAACTGTCTGGCCGAGATAGAGCCCTGGATAACGACCTGCCCGGACTGTTCCAACACCGTCCACGCCGGTGAATCCGGAAACCCTTTGGCCTCCCAGCTCGCTCCGCCCATCACCGCGGTAAGCCGATGGATCGACATCCCGGTCTCTAGCGACGAGCCGGCCAAGATCGCCCTGCTGATCGCCTTTCTCCGACAGTACGACGTCCCATACGACCAGTCCAAACGGTTCGTGTCCATCCCGTACGCCAGTGCCGACGTGATGATCTCGGGAATCGACCGTTGGGCCCTACACAACGACCTGATAGACGATCCCCGCCATACCAGCTCACTCGTTTCAACGCTCCGCGAGATCGGGGCCGCCGTACTCTGGGCCATCGACGACCGCGACGGCGCTCTCTCCGCCCAGTTCGGGCGTTCGGGCATCGACCTGAGGTGAAGTCGAACTAGCCAGCCGAGGCGTACTAGCTTGGGCCGATGGCCCAGTTCCCCCAATCCGATTCCCCCGAACCGAAGGTCCTAACCGAGATCAGGGGAAGCGTCGCCCTGGTTACTCTGAACGACCGGCGGCGGCGCAACGCCATGACCCTGGCGATGTGCGTCGAGATAGGCGAGGTCCTGGACCAGCTGGAGTCCAACCCTGCCATCAAGGCCATCGTGGTGACGGGAGCCGGTAGCGCCTTCTGCGCCGGGGCCGACCTGACCCACCTCGGCGAGGAGGCCACCGAGGACGGCCTCCTCGCCGTCTACCAGGGCTTCCTTCGCTTTGGTCGCTGCCGGATCCCCACCATCGCCGCCGTAAACGGGGCTGCGGTCGGGGCCGGGATGAACCTAGCCCTCATCTGTGATGTTCGCCTCGCTGGCCGGTCGGCTCGCTTCGACGACCGCTTCCTCCAACTCGGCATCCATCCCGGCGGAGGCCATACCTGGATGTTCCAGAACCTGGTCGGCCCCCAGGCTGCTGCCGCCTCGGTCCTCTTCTCCGATATCTGGGACGGGGCCGAGGCCGAGCGGAGAGGCCTCGTCTACCGCTGCGTCGAAGACGAAGAGCTGGTCGAACAAGCCGTAGAAATGGCCTCGTCCCTATCGTCAGTACCCAAGGAGCTGGTCATCGCGACCAAGGAGACCATGGGTAAGATCCGCTCCGCTGCGAACCAGGAGGCAGCAGTCGACGCCGAGCTCGGGGCCCAGGTACGCTCGGCCAACCAGCCTGAGTTCCGAGCCAGACTGGAAGCCCTGGCCACCCGAATTAGCTCCAACCCGCAACCCGACTAGAGCCAGGCGTCGCTGAGTTCGCCTCCCCTTACATCCCACTCCTCCGCCGTCATGGCGAAGCGCGAGTGATCCTCCCAGGCCCCATCTATTTCCAGGTAGCGGAGGGCGACGCCCTCGTGGCGCAGGCCAACCTTGCGGACCACCCTCAACGACGCCTCGTTGCGGGGCACGATAGAGACCTGAATCCGGTGAAGCGCCAGTGACTCGAAGGCGTAACGCATGATCAGGACCAGGCCCTCGGGAACATAGCCGTGGCCAGCATGTACCTCATCAATCCAGTACCCGATGTAGGCGTTCTGGAACGGACCCCGCTGTACTGAGTTTATGTTGACCTCTCCCGCAAAACGGCCGGCCACGAACAGGCCGAACCCGAACCCGTTGCCCAGCTGGGCCTCCCTCTCCCTGGCGTGACACCGGAGCGAGAAGGCGGCACGATCCTCAATCACGTTTGGGGCGCCGGGGAGTCGGCGGGGCTCCCATTTGGTAAGCCAGTCGGCGTTGCGTCGGCGAACCAGGCGCCACGCCGGGAAGTCATCAACCACTAGGGGCCGCAGAACAATACGACGCCCAACCAGGGTAGTAATCGGCCGTCACCCCCGACCAGGGTTGCTGCCACCCCGTCGAGAATCCCGTAGTCTGACACCACTATCTCATCGATGCTTAGCTGGCGCATGGTCTCTACCAGGACACAGATCCCGCCGACGATGATGTCAACCCGATTCGGGTCGAGCCCCGGGTTGTGGAGTCTGGCCTCACGACCCTCGGTTGCCAGAGCCCGGAAGGCGTCCTCGACGGCCGGGCGGGTTAGGCGGTGCACGTTTACCCTCTCCGCGTCGTACTCAGCGAGTCCCAGATCGATTGCGGCCAGGGTCGTAATCGATCCCCCGATACCCAGGACCGAGCCACTGGCCGCGCCCGCTAGACCGGGCAGAGCCAGCCGAGCATCGCCGACGTGTATCTCGACGATGGACAGGGCAGCAGAGAGCTCCTCGGGGCGGGGCGGATCCGTCTCAAGGTAGGCCGCTGTGATCCGGCTAGCCCCCATATCGGCGGAGTAGGACTCCACCTCGGTGGCCCCCAGGGTTCCCAATACGAACTCGGTTGAGCCTCCACCGATGTCGATGGTCAGGGCCGCCTCGCCCACTCTTAGGTGGGCACCAGCTGCTCCAGCGAAGGCTAGTGCCCCCTCGGCCGAGCCAGCCAGGATCTCGGGCTCAACCCCGATCAGTTCGACCACCATGTCGATCAGATCCGCCGCGTTGGCGGCATCGCGGGCCGCCGAGGTCGCCACCACCCTCACCCGCTCGACACCCGCCTCGGCCATCATGGCGGCAAAACCGGTCAGGGCCTCCCTCGTGCGCTCCAGCGACGCCGCTGAGAGAATCCCGCTCTCGGCTACCCCCTCACCCAGACGACAGAAGTGGCGGCGACGGATCCTCTTTCCGCCCGGCGAGAGGATCAGGATTCGGGCGGTGATTGTTCCCAGATCGATGGCGGCGACAATCATTGGTAGTCCTCCCAGTTGGAGCAGATTCCCGGGCGGGTCGGGTCAAACCGGTCATCCCCCAGTCTCTCATCAACCCACCGACAGACGGCATCATCGGCCCCGGCCAGAAGGTTGGCGTAGTGGGCGTGTAGACACTTGACCCCGACCCTGGTCCCTCCAACTCCCCCGCTCGGCCGATGGCCCTCGTACGCCGGATCGATGAGGGCATCCCTCTCGAGCGCGGCTTCCCGATGGGTCCGCTCGATCTCGACCGGGCCGACCTCGGCCTCGGCCTGGTTGACACCCCCGGTCGATTCGAGCCGTCCGATCATCTTGTTGAGGCGGCTATCGGCCAACCAGAACCGGGTGGGCATTGGGCGCCCGCTTTCTAACAAGGGCTGATTGGCGAGTACGACTGGGCTACCGTCAGACCTTCTCACGACCACCTCAAAGGCTCCCATGGGCTGGCGGCCGATCAGCTTGGCAACCAGCTCAAGGTCACTCGGAACCGGGTCGGTGCTAATCCTTCTTCCCCTTTAGTAGGAGCCGGATGATCAGTAGAGCCAAGACCCCGGCCAGGATTGGAGCCAACCGCTTGGTCAAGGAGTCGCCACTCACCGAGATAATGTTCACCGGCTCGGCCTCCGGGGCCGAGATCTTGCGGACCGTCGGCTCGGGGGCCACGGCGGACGCCTTAGAGTCGGTCGCGAGCGGGTCGGTGTCGGCCACCTCAACAACAGGTGGTGGCTCGCTCGAAGCTTCGGTATCGGCACCAGCGGCGGCGATTTTGGCCTCGAGGTTGTCGGAGAACTGCCCCAGGATCTTCTTTGACACGTCCTCGATGGCTCCCCGGCCAAAGCTGGCTACCTTGCCAGCCAGCTTAAGATCCGTATCAATCAGAACGTTGGTCTTGGCATCACCCACCGATGTCAGGGTGGCGGTGATGATGGCGTTAGCGTTGCCCTGCCTCGGGTCACGGCCCTCGGCCTTTAGAACCGAAACGTGGGTATCCGGGTCCTGAGAAACGAAGGAGGCCTTGCCCTTGTATTTGGCGGTTATCGGACCAACCTTGATCTTGACGGTCCCACGGTACTCCTCGCCCTCTACCTCGGTCAGCTGGGCGCCCGGCATGCAGGGGGCGATGAACTCTAGGTCGTTCAGGATCCGATACGCCTCGTCGACGGGACGGTCGATTTCAAATTCGTTAGTCAGTTCCATTGGGCAAGGTCCTCAGAGGTATCGATATCTACCGGGTTACCAATGCACGGTACCTCACAAACATCGTCTGGGCGCAGTATCATGACAAGTCTTGCCCCCAGATCACCCTCGGTTGGGAGGTCCGGCCAAACATCCTCGCTCAACCGGACCGGGGGGCGCCGTTCGCCGTCGAATGTGGCCACCACAATGAGCCCCGACGAGGCCCCGACACTCCGCCACGCTGCTGTTGGGATCAGTGGCTGATCACCAAGGCCAACCACTAGGGCTCCGTGACCATCGGATCGGGCCCGGTCTACTAGGGCCAGAAGCGAGCGGGACTGACCCTCCGCCCAGTCTGTGACCTCGACTTCCACGACCCCTTACGGAAGCAGGCTACTCAGGTCAACCGCTCCGGTAGCGACGTAAAGGTCATCAAATCCCGCCCCGTTAGCAGCATCTATAGCCCAGCTGACCAGGGGGCTACCCCGGAACGCCGTAAGAAGCTTGTGCACCTCTCCGTCGAAACGGCTCCCCCCGCCGGCGGCTAGTACGCCAGCGGCTACGGTTCGTCTTGCGGTCTGATGAAGGGGAGGCATCCGCCGAATTGTAGGCCGGCGCCGACCACATAGGCCCTAGTTGGCCATGAAGCCGAGGAGATCTCGCGACGATAGGAGGCGGGCGAAGCCAACAGCGTCCGCCTCGGACGAGAACCAAGCCCCCTGGCCCTGGGTACAACCAAGCTCTAGGAGCTCATCACGTATCTGGGCCGAGTCGACCCCGGCGGCCGCCACCCGCATCCCCGAGGTCCTAGCCAGGGAGATGAGTGAGGCAACCAGGGCGTGGCTGGAGACCCGGCTAGACAAGTCCGAGGTCAGGGACAGGTCGATCTTGACGGCATCAATAGCCAGTCGTGAAAGGCGGTCGAAGTTCGAGTAATCCGATCCGAATCGATCGATGGTCACCGGAATACCCATGGATAGGTACTGTTTGAACGCGTCCCGCAAAGGGCCACCCTCACCGGCCAGAACCGACTCGGGCACCTCGATCCCAATCTGGGACGGGGGGATCGAGTTGCGGGTCAGCTCGGTTACCAACATCGTCCTGGTGCGCAGAGAAAGGAACGACTGGGCCGTCAGGTTGATCGCCATGAAGAGGTCTTCCACCGGCCGCTGTTCGTCGCGCCAGCGACCCAGCTGAGCCAGGGCGTGGCGCACTACCCACTCGTCAATCTGGGTGGCGAAGCCCGACCGCTCGGCGAGGGCCATGAAGTCGGTTGGGTTGATCATTCCCCGTTCGGGATCCAGCCAGCGCACCTTGACCTCAAAGCCGAGAAGGGACGCACTCGCCAGATCAGCGATGGGAGAATAGACCAGGTCCAGGGCATCGGCGTGGACCGCAGCCCGCAGGCGCGAGACCAACGAGAGCAGCTCGTCCACCTTGCGGAGGGCCTCGTCTGTGACCGGCACGGCTCGGCCTCGCCCCATAGATTTGGCCTGGTACATGGCGATGTCAGCCTGCTTCAGAAGGCTCTCGGCCGATCTCTCGTCGCCGCTGCTCGACACCCCGATTGAGGCACTGATCCCCACCTCCTCGTCCAGGACGATAAAGGGGAGTTCTAGGGCACTGACCACCCGGGTGGCGGTGCGCTCGGCCTCGTGAAGGCCCAGACCCTTGAGCACAATAACGAACTCGTCGCCCCCAAGCCGGGCCACGAAGTCTCCGGGTCTTAGGACGTCGCGCAGCCGGTCTCCCACGCGGGTCAACAGCTCGTCCCCCGCGTCGTGTCCTAGTCGATCGTTGACCTCCTTGAATCCGTCTAGGTCGATAAACAGGGCACTAACCTCACCCGTTTCCTCGGACAGAAGGATCCCCAGTTCGTCAATGAGGTGCTGGCGGTTGGGCAACCCGGTGAGGGGATCATGGGTGGCCTGGTGAGCAAGCTGGGCCTCCACCCGCTCGCGGCGCGCGATGTCCTCCGACAGGGACTGAGCCATATTGTCGAAAGCATAGGAGAGGCGACCGATCTCATCCATGCCGTGGTCCCCGGTGCGAACCGAAAGATCACCGCTAGCAATGGCATCAGCCAGTCGGTTCATACGCCCGAGCCGCCGAGCCAGGCTGCGGAACGAGACCGCCACCACGGCAAGAACCAGGAATCCGGCAATCAGGAAGACGGTCACGATGGCGGTACGCACCGTTCCCAGGTTGGAGTAGACGTCCTTAGCGTCGGCTTCGATCAGCCAGATCCAGCCCGACTGATCCTTCATGCGGGCGGCGGCCTGAACGGCCTCCCGGTTGGATGCGGTGTTTCGTACCACGTCTCCAACCGTGGCGTTGCCGACCACGGGGGCCGCTACGCCGAGGGTCCTACTGGTGCCAATCTGGGACGGGTTGTTAGAGGTAAGCACCACGAAGGTGCCGTCGGCCTGTCCCTGTAGCAGCATGGACTCAATCGGAAAGCCGAGCTGCCACGCCAGGTCCTGATGGATGACCATCTTGGGTATCGACCATTCCGAGACGATAGTTATCGGGTTGCCCTCACCGATCCAGCGGATGGTCGTGAACCGAGGCTCGTTGTCGGCAATGAACGCCTCGGTGAGAGGAGGATCATCCGGAGCGTGAGTCTGGTAGGTGAGCACCGACGTGGCACTGACTCCACCTCCGAAGCTCGCCGCCGGGTTGGGGTCGCCCGGCAAGAAGAAGCTCATCGCCACGAGGCCTGACTCCTCCATCCGCGGCCCGGTCAGGTCGGCGTAGGCCTGGAGGCGATCCGTTACGGGGCCGGAGTTGGAGAACTCGGCGGCCTGAGCCGCCGATCGGACCACGATCTCATCCTGGGCAATAGCGTCCATCGTCGATTCAGCCAGGGCCATTGACTGTTCCATGCGGGCCGCTTCGATGCTGCTCGCCAGGCCGAGGTTGGTCCTGACCTGATCGCTCAGGAGGTTACCAGCCATGGAGCTGACCTGGATCCCGAGCACCACGAGAGGGATGATGGCGGCAAGGACCGCGATCATCACCTTCTGCCCTAACCGTAACCGACGCCAGAAACGGAGGGGGCTCGTCATTGTCGAGTCCTGGACCACATATCTATATCGGTACATATTCGGCGAACCTGAGCCCGAACTAGTACCTAGGTACATTCTCCTAGGACCAGCCATAATCGGGCGATCAGTCCCGATGAATCGACCCCGCAGCGTCTCTCAGAGATGGAGCCGGGCGCTTGCCCCTCTGCGAGATGATTTCCGAGCAGATCGAGACCTCGGTCTCCTCCGGAGTTCGGGCCCCCAGATCCAGCCCAATTGGGGCCATAATCCGCTTGATTTCCTCCCCCGAGACCCCCTCGGCCCGCAGGCGACGATTCCGGTCGTCAGTGGTCCGGCGCGAGCCCATGGCCCCGATGTAGCCCGCCTCGGTCTTGAGGGACTCGACCGCCGCCGGGACATCAAACTTGGGATCGTGGGTGAGGATACAGATGGCGTCTCGCGGGGTCAACGAGGGGCCGACCCGTTCGAGGAGACGGTGGGGCCAGTCCACCACGACCTCATCCGCAGCCGGGAAACGCCTGGGGGTAGCGAACACCCGCCTGGCGTCACACACCGTGACCGTATAGCCCAGGACTTTCGCCATCCGCGCCAGGGCGGCAGTAAAGTCGACCGCACCGAAGATCAACATCTGAGGTGGCGGAGCGTAGGTCTCAATAAAGACGCCGATATCGGATTGGCGAGCCTCGCCACAGGGGCCGTAGTGACGCATCCCCGAGGTGCCAGCCGCTAGTTCGCCTAGACCATCACGCACCGCTACCCGATCTAGGTCCGGGTGCCCGAGGGTGCCCGTTACCTCTTCCGGCCCCAGAATCAGGAGCTTGGAGCCAATACGCTCGCCCTCGACCACGGTAATCAGGCAGGCCGGGGTCCCATCGGAAATGCACTCGGCCAGGCGGTCAAACATTGGAGTATCCATCACCAGTCCAGGGGTTCGAGAAACAGGTGGATGGTTCCCCCGCAGGTCAGGCCGACCGCGAAGGCCTCATCGTCGCTGTAGCCGAAGGTGACCAGGCGACGGGCCCCCGTCTTGAGGCACTCTATGGCTTCGGCTACCACCGCTCCCTCCACGCATCCTCCGCTCACCGATCCGGCGACCTCCCCCTCGCTCGTGACCGCCATGGCGGCCCCGGGGAGGCGGGGGCCGGAGCCTTCTACATCGACAACGCGGGCGACGGCAACCGACTTACCCTCAGCCCTCCAACGGTTCAAATCTTCGAGAATCTCTCTCACCCGCCAAGTCTGACACTACTAACGCCATAATGGGCGAATACGAACGTTGTTATTTCTCGCGACTAACGGGAACGGGCCGTCGTCTGAATAGCACGTGGAGTACTAACTACTAACGGGAGAAGATGGGGCACGATGACCAGAGACGACGACAGGATCTCTAGGGACGACGACAAGGGACACGCTGATAAGGCCGCCGGAGTAACCGCCGGGGCCACGGAGCGAGCCCAGTACGACAGAGGTCTCTATCAGACAGGAACGGACGATAAGGGTTACGCAGCCGCCGGTGGCGGCAAGCTGATCCCAGAGTGGGGGGTATCGGACGACCGCCAGGTTGTGCTGATCGGTATTGCCGTCCTCGGCGTACTGGCCCTCCTCTTCGGTTGGAACTCATGGAGGGGCGGCGACGCCAACCTCGACGTGGCCGCGGTGACGGCCGACGCAGCTGGCTCTGACGTGGACCTCGACGGCCTGGCCGTCGTCGCTGGCCAGTACGACATCTCGGCCCGGGCCGACGGCGGGGTAGCCCGCCTAACCGGAGAGGTCGCCTCGGAGGCCGCTAAGGCCGAGGCTGGTGCCTCTGCCCTAGCCGTTGCCGGGATCACCAGCGTAGATAACCGGCTTCGGATCATCGGGGCCGACGAAGAAGTAGCCGCCGAGCCGGCCGAGGTAGAGGCTGAGCCAGCCTTTGACCTCGCCCCGGCGGTCGCAGCCGCTACCGGCTCCTTCGGGATCGACTCCAGCGTCAACGGCGACGTGGCGGTCCTGGAGGGGCTGGTACCGACGGTACAAGACTCCGACGAAGCAGAGGCCGCCGCCGCGGCCGTCGATGGCATCGTCCGAGTCGACAACCGACTGGGAATCATCGCCCCCGACGTCATGACCGCCCTCGAGGGGGCAGGTGTGGCCGAGGCCGGGGTAGACATGGACGGCTTCGTTGCGGTCGCCTCCGGGATCGTCGATGATGATCCCGCCCACGACGCGGCAATCGCCGCCGCCGCCGCGGTTCCCGGGGTCACCAGCGTTACCGACCAGCTGGTCATCCTGCTCCCCGACGTCGAGACGGCAATCGGCTCCGCCGGGGCCACCACCGTTGGCGCCTCAGTCAGCGGGCGAGTAGTTACCCTCACCGGGGAAATCGCCGAGGAGTCCATGAGGGCCCCGATCGTCACCGCCGCCGAGGGAGTAACCGGTGTGACCGAAGTGATCGACCAGATGACCGTGCCCGATACCACTGTGGCCGACCTCAATGCTCTCTTCGAGCTAGAGCCGGTGCAGTTCGCGACCTCATCAGCGGTCATCCTAGAGGAGAGCTTCCCAACCCTCGATCAGGCAGCCGAGATCCTCTCGGGCGCCGGGGATCGCACCTTCGAAGTCCAGGGCTACACCGATGTTCGCGGCAACGACGCCGCCAACCTCGCGCTGAGCCAGGCTCGGGCCGATGCGGTCATGGCGCACCTGATTAATCTGGGGGTTGCCACCGACACCCTGACTTCCGTAGGCTATGGTGAAACCACCGACTTCGGGGCGGGTGACTCTGCTCAGGATTTGGCCCTCAATCGAAGAGTTCAGTTCAAGGAAAGCTGATATGCTGAACCCATAGTTCTTGGCTCCTAATCCGACCCAAGAATCACAGAACTCGTACAACCGATTCCCTCCCGGAAGGACGACGTCGGCCGTGGGATGCATTGCATCCCACGGCCTCTTTTTGTCGGTAGTTACAGACGCATCGACGGGGCCGATCCCCCGGCTCCTGGACGGTCGGGAAGAGCCAGCGAACGCCGCCGGTAGGAATAGTCCTCGGTTCGGCTAACGGTCCGGAGCCGGCAGGATCCGGTAGCTCTCTTCGCCGGGGTAGACCAGATCGAAATTCTCGCGGGCCATCCGCTCAATCTCGCTGTCGGTCTGAAGGAGCCGCAGCTGGCCATCGAGCTCTGCCGCCCGGGCGGTGGCCGAAGCTAGGCGCGCCTCGGCTACCGAGGCCGCCTCGCGCTGGGTCATCCACGTACGCACCGGCAGCACGGCCAACCCGCCAACGATTACGAGGCCAAAGCCCCCCAGAAGCAGGGCAGGGCCCCACGAACGTAGCCAGGCCAGCCTCGTCGAAGCCTTGCTCACTTACCGGGCCTCGACAGGGCACTTAGGCCAGGGAACAGGGCCGAAGACCCGAGATCATCTTCGATCCTTAGTAGCTGATTGTACTTAGCCACCCGATCGCTTCGGGCCGGGGCACCGGTCTTGATCTGTCCGCAGTTAGTAGCCACAGCCAGGTCGGCGATAGTTGTGTCCTCGGTCTCGCCGGACCGGTGCGACATGACGGACGTGTAACTGGCACTGGTGGCCATGCGCACGGCCTCAAGGGTCTCAGTCAGAGAGCCGATCTGGTTTACCTTGATCAGGATGGAGTTGGCGATCCCGTCACGGATTCCCCTCCCCAGCCGCTCGGTGTTGGTCACAAACAGGTCATCACCGACCAGCTGGATTCGATCTCCTAGGGAGGCGGTGTGGGCCGCCCAGCCCTCCCAATCTTCCTCGTCCATGCCGTCCTCGATCGACACAATCGGGAACTCATCAACCAGACCGGCCAGAAGCTCAGCAAAGGCGGCGGGCTCTAGCTTGCGCCCCTCCCCGGCCAGGTTGTAGACCGATCCGTCAAAGAACTCGCTTGACGCCACATCCATCGCCAGGGACATGTCGGTTCCCGGGGTCAGGCCAGCCAGCTCAATGGCCTCCAGTAGGAGGGTGAGGGCCTCGGCGTTAGATCCCAGGTTCGGGGCAAATCCGCCCTCATCACCGATAGCAGTCGAGAGGCCCCGATCGGATAGGACCTTCTTCAGAGAGTGGTAGGTCTCGACCCCCCAGCGCAGGGCCTCGGAGAACGAAGACGCCCCAACGGGCATGATCATGAACTCCTGGAAGTCGATGTTATTGTCGGCGTGCTCGCCCCCGTTGAGGACGTTCATCATTGGTACCGGGAGGGTGTGGGCGTTGGTCCCACCGATGTAGCGATATAGGGGCAGTTCAAGCTCAGCGGCGGCGGCTTTGGCCACTGCTAGCGAGACGCCCAGAATGGCGTTGGCGCCAAGCTTGCCTTTGTTGCCGGTCCCGTCCAGGCCGATCATGACCTGGTCGATCTCGCGCTGGGAGCAGGCGTCCAACCCGATCAACGCGTCGGAGATATCGGTATTGACGTTACCAACGGCGGTGAGTACGCCCTTGCCCGCGTATCGGTCACCACCATCACGCAGCTCCACGGCCTCAAACTGGCCGGTCGAAGCTCCAGAGGGCACGATGGCCCGACCCTGGGCCCCGGAGTCCAGGCTGACTTCAACCTCGACCGTCGGATTGCCCCGAGAGTCCAGTACTTCACGCCCGCTAATTCTCTCGATTATGCTCACTGTCGGTGCTCCTCTTACCGCTCGGTGCGCTCATGATAGCAGCAGGAACAACCCTCGATAACTTGCTTTTGGCATATTCGTCCGATCATGAGACAATTTCTCAGAATCGCTCCAAACGGCACGGGCCAGATCGGTTACGGCCGGATTCTGGCTTCGTACTCGTCGGAGTCGAAAACGTCCATAATCAGATCATCGACGTTCTCCGACCCGGCGAGGCGCGGAAGCCAAACCGTGTACTCGTTGTTGGTATCCTGGGCGTCGGGGATCCTGTTCATCATGCCTCGGTACACCATGGTGATATCCACAAAGTTGGCGCTCGATCCCTGAAACTCGGGGCTCTCGGAGAAGGCCAACATGAGCTCGGCCCGGTTCAGGCCCCGGTTCAGCTTGTTGATCCAGAAGTTGAAGCCGGGCACGTCGGGGCGGCGACCCAAGACGTTGTTATAGACGAGGACAATAAACTGCCCGTCGTTCAGCTCTCCGTAGGTCTGCTCGAATTCCTTGGAGTTGGCGAAGGTAAAGGAGGCGTCAACCAGGGAGATCTTGTTCCCGGCAAAGAGCCCTGTCCAGTAGTCAAACCCTCCGGTATCGGGGGCCCGGTTGAAGTAGGCCAGGTACAGACGGATGATGGGGCGGCGGGGGCCAAACTCGGCCGACGAAAGGAACTGGTTCACCACAAACGGCACCTTGGCGTCGGAGTTACCGAGCTGACCCATCCAGTAGTTGCGTCCCCCAGTATCAGCCTTGCGGCCGAGGATGTCGACGTAGAGCTGGTCAACAAAATTGCCGTTGCTCTCGAAGGGATGGAAGGCCCGCTTGACCTCGAACACGTTGGATGTGGCCTTGGCCCCCGGCCCCTCGGCCGTGGTGGCATAGACCTCGGCGTGGTGTTCGCCGAGCGATACATCCGTGAAGGTGGCCGTACGAACGCCAGCGGCGGTACCTTGGCTGGCCCCATCCAGGGTGATGGTGTACGACAGGACGGGCTTCCCTCCCGAGGAGGCTGGCTCGTCCCAGGTTACGGTTACGGTTCGAACGTCCGCGGTACCGTTCACGTTGGACGGGGCGCCCGGCGGGACGGTCACCGTCTCTTCGTTGCTGACCTGGGAGCCCGAGGCCAGGTTGAAGGTATTAACCGCCACCACGGTTGCGATGTAGGTTCCTGGCCCCACCCCGCCGATTAGCAGAACGGTATCCGGGTGGTCGACGGTGTAGTCCTGCCCGTCGAAGGTGATCTCGTAGTGGTCGATGGTTCCGCCGTCACTCGACGGGGCATCCCAGTCGATGGTCACCTGATCGCTGGCCGAAGACGCGGTCACGCTGCGAGGCTTGGTGGGGTAGATCCGGACCTGAACCAGTCCCCCGTCGGGCGGAGCTACCACCGACGGGCTGAGGCCAGCCGAGTTGCGGGCCCGCACCTCGACGGTGTAATCACCCGAGTCGGAGACCGGGAAGCCAACGCTGGTGCCGCTGGGGTTCTTGGTATCGATCAGGGTGGTGCCCTTAAGGAGCTTGACCTGATAGGACGTCACGGTGGCGCCGCCGTCGTCGGCCGGGGCGGTCCACGAGGCCACAACCTGGTCGTTAGAGAAGGAGGCTGCCGCTCCGGTTGGTGCTCCTGGCGGGGTGGCGGGCTCAGTAACAGTCGCCCGGTTGGGCGAGGACGCGTCGTCCGACGGACCCTCGTCGGAGGTAGCGTGCACCACCGCCCGATACTTCCCGGGGGTCAGATTGCTGAAGCTGACTGAGGTAGCCCCAGCACCCACCGTCTTGTTGGTCGGGGAAACCCCGCCAGCCGAGGCATTGAGGTGGATCACGAATCCACTCACGTTGGATCCGTTGGCGGCACCAGCCGACCAGGTCACGTTGACCCCCTGGCTGTTGTTGGCGGTAACGGTTACCGAGCCTGGGGCATCGGGGTTCGTGGCCGGAGGGTCAATTACTACCGAGCCCGAGGCCCCGCCCGGTGAGTCACCCTCGTCCGACTCGGTGACCACCGTCGCCGTGTAGGTTCCTGGGTCAAGACTATTGAAGTTGGTGGTACGGATAGCTGGGCCCTGGCCAGCACTGCGATCCTCGCCTCCGTTCGATCCGTTCAGGTCTACGGCGAAGCCGGTGACCGTTGAGCCGTTGTCGTTGCCCGGGTCCCAGCTAACGGTGACCCCGTCGTTGCCGTTCAGGACCAGAGTTACCTAGGGGGCGTCGGGAGCCGATGCGGGCTCGTTCACCACGACGGTACCGGCCGATGAGGTAGTCCCAGAGTCGCCAAGATCCGACACCGCCCACACCTGGGCCGAGTAGGTGCCCGGGTCCAGATTTGAGAAGCCCACGGCTCCAACCCCCGGATTGCGGGTCTTGTCTTGCTTGGCGGATCCACCGCCCGTGGCAACCAGATGAATCACGAACTCGGTGGTGAGCGAGCCATTGTCGCCCCCTTCCGACCAGCTCACGGTCACCCCGTCAGCCCCGTTTGCCGCGATGGCGACCGAGGGAGGGGCGTCGGGCACCGCCACCGTTACTGATCCACCCGAATACACCGGATCGGAGTCGCCGACGTCGGAGGTCGCAACTACCATGGCGGTGTAACTGCCGAGACCCATTCCGGTAAAGGTGATGCTGGTGTCCCCGTCCGCGGCCTGGGAGAAGTCGGGATCGGGACCGTTCAGGTCCACATCAAAGCCAGTGATCGGGTCGCCGTTCTCGGCCCCGGCGGTCCAGGTAACCGTCACCCCGTCGCCGTCGTTGGCGATGGCCACAGCCACGTTGGTCGGATCGTCGGGCTCTGCCGCGGCAACCGGTGCCGCCAGAATTCCGCCCAGTAGTCCAACGATTGATAACAGTAGGAAGAGGGGGCGAAGCGGGCCCCGACTCTTGGATCGGCTCATGGGATTAACTCCTCGGTCTCGCACCTACCCCGGTGCGCCTTCATGCGGTCTTGGATGATCACGGTCTTACTTAGGTACGGTACTGGATAAGTGCCGTCTTGAATCAGCACGGTTCTCGCGCCATTGTAGGCCAGACGACCCTCCCCTCGAAGGGCAGATCAGCCCAACCCGGGCCACCGCAGCCGGCGCGGACCCGCCCAGCGTTTGGGGGACGACCCAGAGTGGTGCGCCCCGATTAGTCCGGCTACGCCCGGGAGGTAGATAGAGGTCAGGTGATCGGCCTCGAGGGTGCGATCAAGCTCGGGCCATTCGACCTCGATCACCTTTTCCTCGGGCGTACCAAGGGCTTGCATGATTACGGCCTTCTGTTCCGGCCCGGCATCGAGCGACAGCTTGATATCGGACAGGATCCAGTTGGAGTGGGTATGGGCGACTAGCAGGGCCCCCTTCTCGCCCCCCGCCTGTTCGGCGAAGCGGTGGCCGTCAATCAGGCGTACCCCCTCCTCGATCGGATCGATTCGGAGACTGGTCCAGACTTCATCCAGGAACGACATGGCCGGGACAAGGGTCACCTCCAGCCGATCATCGGATAGGAGGTACCGGACGGATCGTTCCAGGATCAGAGGCGAGCCGGGGACCACGTACACCACCGTCTCGCCGCGGGATACCGCCCCGATCAGATGATCGGTGATCGATCGATAGACCTCCTCGAAGGTCTCGGCCGTCTCGTAGTAGTGATCAAAGGTCTCCGCCCCCTCAATCAGGTGAGCGCTGGGGTGGCGATCGGTCCTCAGGAAACAGCGGTCTGCTGCCCCGGCCGCGGCCAGGGTCGCCGGGGTAACGGCCGCCTCGGAGCCCGGTCCGAGCCCGCACACGGTGATCGGCATAGGAGCGGACTCCACGATCAGCTATCCAGGGGCAATGACAGAGAACGAATTCGGATCCCACTTACCGATCAGTGGATCAATCTCCACGGTGCTATCGGCGGAGAGCTTGGCCATCAGCTCCTCCATCAGGATTGACGAATCCGGGGGAATGACCTCATCACGCTGCTCGTAGACCTGGATGATGTGGAAACCAAAGTCGGACTGGACCGGCCCAACTATCTCGTCGATGCTGGCCGCCTCTAGGGCATTGGCGAACGGTTCCACAAAGGCCACGGATTCGTTGCATCCCAGATCGCCCCCCTGCGGTCCCGAACAGGGATCGGTTGAGAACTCGGCGGCCAGGGCCTCGAAGTCTCCCCCGTCGGCTAGCTGAGCCACGAGGTCGTCGGCCTCCACCTGAGTCTCAACCAGAATGTGGCGGGAACAGTAGGTGACAACGTCAGTCCCCTCTACCCCCTCTGTGAGTCCGGCGGACACCGACTCCTGGACCGCGATAAGCCGGGACAACTCGTCGATGTACGGAGCAACCTCGGCCCCGACCTCGGCTGCTGCGGCGGCAGGATCCGGCTCGGACAGCATGCCCTGCTGCAGGTCACTGATCAGGTCGTCGTGTCGGGCACCAACCGCAGTCTCGTCCACGCCGTAGCCTCCGTCGGAGGCGGCGTAGTCGAAGAACTCGCCCAGGATGAGCTGGCCCAGGATGAATCCCTCGTCGCTCTTGCCGAATGACCCCTGGTATACATTGGCCACAAAACGCTCGCTGCCGGTGACCGAACCCACGATATCCGCGTAGCGTTGGCCCGAAATCTCCACCACGTTCCCGTCCGGGAAGGTGATCGTGGCTACCGGGGCCGATTCGTCGCGGTCGGTAATCTCGACGACCGGATCCGGAGGCACCGGGGCATCGGGGGAATCCCCGTGACCGTCGTCGGTGGCCGACTCGGATCCCGAATCGGCCGGGGCGGTCAGATCCTCGGCGGTGACATCACGGGTCTGACCGCATGACGCGGCCACAAGCGCCAGGACGGCAACCAGGAGGAGAGTTCGCTGTAGGGGCTTCACGACCGGCCAGGCTACTAGCTTGGGAGCGCGATCCGCCTTCGGTTCGGTCATTCCACGTCCCAGACGGCACCGGACCGCAGGAGATCGGCTAGCTGCCCCTCCCCCTTCTCGGCCTTGGCGTCGGCCATCTGAGCGTCGACCATGTCGGAGTACTCGGGATGGGTCACGTCGCGGAAAACTCCGAACGGGGTCGGTGATTCCCGATCGTCGCCCACCCGGGATAGGGCAAAGGCGAGGGCCAAGTCCTCGGCGTCCTCGTCGTGCACCGCTATGGCGTCGAGACCGACGTCGGCTACCTCGACGATCTTGGGGTTTCCGTTTACGATCATCACACCGCGAGACTTGTCCGGACCAAACAGGATCTTCTCCCCGTCGACCAGATCGATGAAATTCTTTTCGCGATTGGACCGCTTCGTGATCTGGTCGAACGCCCCGTCGTTGAAGACGTTGCAGTTCTGGTAGATATCAACAATGGCCGATCCCCGGTGCTCGTGAGCCCGGCGGAAAGTCTCGATCATGTGCTTGCGGTCCATGTCGTGGGTCCGGGCCATGAACGTGGCGCCGGCACCGGCGGCCAGGCTGAGCGGCCGGAAGGGCGGATCGATCGATCCCATCGGGGTCGTCTTGGTGATCTTGCCCACCTCGCTGGTTGGCGAGTACTGGCCCTTGGTGAGACCGTAGATCTGGTTGTTGAAGAGTAGGATCTTGATGTTGATATTGCGGCGCAGGGCGTGGATCAGGTGATTTCCGCCGATCGACAGCATGTCTCCGTCGCCGCCAACGACCCAGACGGTGAGATCGGGGCGGGCAATGGCTATACCCTTGGCAATACCGGGAGCTCGGCCGTGTATGCTGTGCATCCCGTAGGTGGACATGTAGTAGGGGAACCGGGCCGCGCAGCCGATACCCGAGATGAACACGGTGTTCTCGCGGCTGATCGGGCTCTCCGGATCGACGGCCAGTTCCGTATGAAGAAACTGGAGGGCGGCCAGGATACCGTAGTCTCCGCAGCCCGGGCACCAGCGAACCTGCTGGTCGGAGGTCCAATAGCCCCTCTTGGTTGGATCGAGTTCTACGATAGTCATTTGGCGTCTCCCGACTCGGTGGAGGTCATCTCGCGGATCTGGGCTTCGAGTTCTCTTGCCGTGAAGGGCAACCCGATCATCTTGTTGATCGAGCGGGCGTCCACGAGGTACTCCGAGCGGAGCAGCTTGACCAGCTGGCCCTTGTTCAGCTCGGGTACGATCACATGCTTGTACCGCTTCAGTATCTCCCCCAAATTCGGGGGGAGGGGATTCAGGTGGGTCAGGTGAGTGCGGTCAACCGAGAAACCGTCTGCCCTCAGGTTGTTGACCGCCGCCACGATGGCCCCGTGGGTGGAGCCCCAGCCAATCACGATGACGTCGGTATCTCCCTTAGTGTCCAACTCAGCCAGAGGGATATCTTTGGCGATCCCCGCTACCTTGGCCGCCCGGAGGTCGGTCATGGTGGAGTGGTTCTGGGGATCGTAGCTAACGTTTCCGATCCCGTCTTCCTTCTCGAGGCCACCAACTCGGTGCTCAAGACCGGGGGTGCCCGGCAGGGCCCACGGCCGGGCCAGAGTCTCAGGATCCCGCTTGTACGGATGGAAGACGGGCTCGCCGTCAGCCCCAACCGCGTTGTACTCGGTCGTGAAGTCGACCGAGATGTCGGGAAGGGAATCGACGTCGGGCAGACGCCAGGGTTCAGAGCCGTTGGCGAGATAGCCGTCAGTCAGGAGGATGACCGGGGTCCGATACTTGAGGGCAATGCGGGAGGCCTCGATCGCCATATCGAAGCAGTGGGACGGGCTGTAGGCCGCCACTACCGGGAGGGGGGCCTCGCCGTGACGACCGTAGAGGGCCATGAGCAGATCAGACGCCTCGGTCTTGGTGGGCAGGCCGGTGGACGGTCCGCCTCGCTGGACGTCAACAATGACCAGGGGCAACTCGATGCTCAGGGCTAGGCCGATGGTCTCGCTCTTGAGGGCTAGGCCCGGTCCGGAGGTGGTGGTAAAGGCCAGGTGGCCCCCGTAGGCGGCCCCGAGTGCGGAGCAGACACCGGCGATCTCGTCCTCGGCCTGGAACGTACGAACCCCGTAGTTCTTGTGCTTGGCCAGCTCGTGGAGGATATCGGTGGCCGGGGTGATGGGGTAGCTGCCGAGGAACATTGGCAGCTTGGCCTGGATACTGGCGGCAATCATGCCCCAGGCGGTGGCCACGTTGCCCGTGATATTGGTGAAGGTTCCCGGATCAACCGGAGCGGGCTGCACCTCGAACTGGTCGCCGAACATCTCGGCCGTCTCGCCGAAGGCGTGGCCAGCGTTGAACGCCGCCGTATTGGCCGCAACCACCGCCGGGCGCTTGGCGAACTTCTCACCGATACACTCGATGGTGGTCTCGGTGGGGCGGGAGTACATCCAGCTGATGACTCCTAGAGCGAAGAAGTTCTTGGAACGCTCGGCGTCGCGCTTCTTGACCTCGACCCCATCAAGGGCGCTTATGGCATCGATCGTCAGTCGCGTCATCGGGATCTCGTGAACGGTGTAGCCGTTGAGTGAACCGTCGGTCCGAGGATCCACGTCGTAGCCGGCCTTTCCGAGGTTCTTCTCGTCGAAGGCGTCGGTGTTCATGATGACGATCCCGCCAGGAATCAGTCGATCAAGCTGGCTCTTGAGGGCAGCCGGGTTCATCGCAACCAGGACGTCGGGCTCGTCACCCGGGGTGTGGATGTCAAAATTGGCGATGTGAACCTGGAAGGCTGAGACTCCGGCCACGGTGCCCTGGGGGGCCCGGATCTCGGCCGGGTACTCGGGCAGAGTAACCAGATCGTTTCCGGCGATGGCGCTAGCCGAGGTAAATCGATCCCCGGTTAGCTGCATACCATCGCCCGAGTCGCCGGCGAATCTGATTACGACGGACGTTAGCTGGGTCGTCTCCGACCTGTTCTCGGTATCTGTCACACTTCCTCCGGGGAGCGACGCCTCCATTGGCGCCTTGTTGGTGAGATCACACTAAACCATGGCCGTGCTCGAAGCGCGACAAGGCCTCTAAACCCTAGCCAGTTGAACAGCGAGAAAAGCAAGGTAGTTGGTCATTGTCCCGTCTGGTAAGAAAATGTTCTACGAAGTAGCCTGAGTCACTCGGTCGGTCGCCGCCGCTCGAACACTGTCGTCCAACGGAAAGGTCGCTCATATGAAGGTCGCCGGGATCCAACGCTCCATCGTCTGGGAGGATCGACCCGCCAACCTCTCGGCCCTCGTCAAGCCGGTTGCGGCCGCGGCTTACGAGGGAGCCGAGCTCGTCGTCCTCTCGGAGATGTTCTCCTACGGGTTTTCAATGGACGCGGCATCGATGGCGGAGCCACTCGACGGGCCAAGCGTTCAGTTCCTCGTTTACCAGTCGGCCCACCACGGAATCACCGTGTGCGGCTCAATCCCGATCCTCGACCCCTCGATCGGCCGCCCCACAAACCAGCTGGTAGTGGCATCCCACGGTGAGGTCTCCGCCCGCTACAACAAGATTCATCCCTTCACCTTCGACTCCGAAGATCAGCACTACGTGGCCGGAAGCGAATTCTGCCAGATCGATATCGACGGCGTGCGATGCACCTTCTTCATCTGCTACGACCTGCGCTTCGCCGATGAGTTCTGGAAGACGGGCCCGGAGACCGACCTCTTTGTGGTTGTTGCCAACTGGCCCCAGGCGCGCCGCGCTCACTGGAGCGCCCTCCTCCTGGCCCGCTCCATCGAGAATCAGGCCCACATCATCGGAGTGAACCGGGTCGGAGTCGACGGAACTGGGCTCACCTACTCGGGGGACAGCGCCATCATCGATCCCCTCGGCCAATACCTGGCGGCCCCGGAACCGGGCGAGGAAACGGTGTTCGCTGCTGAGGTGACCGCCGAACGGGTAAGCGATATCCGCGGCCAGTTCAGCTTTCTGGCCGATCGTCGCTAGCGGCCAAACCCGGGACCAAGTACCCCCGCCAGGACGGCCTCCAGCTCCTCTGGGCCCTTGGCCCGTCTGGCCACGATCCCCTCGGCCAACGCGGCATCGACGTTGATCTGGTTGTCGTCCACGAAGAGGATCTGCCCGGGGCTCATATCTAGATCCGCGATCAGATGACGAAAGATCTCTCTTCCTGGCTTAACCAGACCTAGTTCGAACGATAGGTAGGTCCTGGCGAAAAGGCCCTGGATTTCAGCGGCATCTTTCTGGCCGTACCAGTGGAGGGGATTGGTGTTCGAGAGACAGCCGATGACCACCGATTCCTCAATGCCCTGGATCGTGTCGACTACCCCGGGATAAAGGCCCTTCGGCCAGGCCTCAAACGCCCGCAAAAAGCCATTTGGGGTCAGACCCCATTTGGACTCACTCTCGGTTACGTACGACTCGGCGAAGGTTTCGGCGTCGATCTCGCCCCGCTCAAAGGCCGACACCGCCGCGCTAGCCAACCATTCAGCCCAGAACCCCTGCTCGCTCAGATCCCGGCCACCGACCAGCTCGGTGTAGTCCCCCAGCCGAACTACAACCCCTCCCATATCAAGTACAACGGCCCTTACCCGCGTCGCTACAGCGGCCCTATCCTCCATCGCTTGCTCCTATCCCTGGTTTCGCGACACCAGCGGAAACCGTTGTGTGTCACAGGTTTGGCTATGCTTTGCTTCGAAAACCACCAGTGGAGTATATTGAATCCGTGACTAGAGGCCCAATACGCACCCTACTCGTTAGCGGCACTGCCCACCAGATGGGGTTCGCCCACGGCGAGGCCTATCGAGACCAGATTAGGCAGTTTGCCGCTGAACGTCTGAGCCTTGTTTGCAGCGGCCTCTGGAGCCACGCCCAGCTGGACCGAGACACCGTCCTTGGCGTAGCCGAGGAGTGCATCGAGCCCCACCGCTCCTACTCCCCCGAACTCACCGAAGAGATGGAAGGCATCGGTGCCGCCACCGGGCTCAGCCTGCCCGAGCTGATCATCGCCGGTGGATTCACCGACTTTATCGATGTGATTCACGCCCGATACCGAGCCGCCAACGGGCCGGTCGAACTGACCGAGGATGACTGCACCGCCACCATTGTCCCCAATCACCTCGCCGGCGGATCTGGCTTTTTCGCTCAGACCTGGGACATGCACGACACCGCAACCGACTTCGTGATCCTGCTCGATGCCCGGCCAAATGATTCTCCCCGCTCGTTCGCCTTCACCACGACCGGCTGCCTCGGACAGATCGGCATGAACTCGGCCGGCATCTGTGTGGGCATCAACAACATCTCGTGCGAGGACGGCCAGGTCGGGGTGACGTGGCCCCATGTGGTTCGGCAGGCCCTACGCCAAACCACCATCTCCGACGCCCTGGCCGCCATCACCGAGGCCCCTCTCGCCGGGGCCCACAACTACCTGCTCTACGACGCCGAAGGCAACGGCTACAACGTGGAGGCGTTCCCGAGCCTCTCCAAGGTTGAGCCCCTCGATCGGTCGGTACTGGCCCACACCAACCACGCTCTGAGCCCCGACACCCAGGCGATTGCCCAGCCTCGCCTCACCGAGCTCCAGCTGTCGTCGGAGGCTCGCCTACGCACCGCTTTAGAGACCCTGGAGTCAGCCGAAATTGGCTTCGAAGACGTGGCGGCCATGACCCGTCATCCCACCATCTGCTACCGGGGGTCCGAACCCTTCAACGTTGAAACCTGCGGAGGCGCCATCATGCGCCCATCCACCGGCGACTTCTGGGCGTGCTGGGGTCTACCGTCAGAGAACGAGTACCAGCAGTTCTCCTTTGACTCCGTTCCTCTTACGCCCGATGAGCGGGCGGCCACCGCAGAACGGATCCGCTACGTCGGCCTCGAACCCCGCTACGTTCCCGGGGCCGCCATCGTGGAACGCGCCGCCTTCCCCACGGCCGACCCCGGAGACCTCCTGAGCGAGGAGGATCTGTACGCCTACTGCGAGACCTTTCCGGAAGGGGCGTTTGTTGCCCTCGACGGGGAACGCGTTGTCGGGCTCGGCACCGGGATCTTGATCGACTTCGACTTCGATTCCATCCAGCACACCATCTCGGACGTGACCGGGGAGAACCAGTGCGCCAACCACACGCCCGACGGTGAGTGGTACTACGGAACCGACATCACGGTCCTCTCCGACTACCGAGGATGCGGGATCGGCCGGACGCTCTACCACCTGCGCAAGGATGTGGTTCGGCGGCTCAACCGGCACGGCATTATCGCCGGGGGCCACCTGCCTGGATTCGCCGAGCACCGGGACATGCCGATCGAAGACTACGTGGCCGCCGTCGTGGCCGGGGACCTCTATGACTCCACCCTTACTTTCCAGCTAAGGAACGGGTTCCAGGTTCGCGGAATCGTGGACAACTACATGGACGATCCCGCCATCGACAACAAGGCCTCGCTCATTGTCTGGGAGAACCCCGACTACGTCGCACCCTAATACCCCATAACCGTCCAATCCCCCAAGAACAGGAACCAAGATGTCCGAGCCGTCAATCCGTCTGGTCACCGAGATCCCCGGCCCGAATAGTGTGGCCATGAACGCCCGGCGAGACGAGCACATGCCCCTGGGAGCGGCCCGCCTCACCCAGGTGGCCATTGCCTCGGGCGACGGGGCCGTGGTCACCGACGTCGACGGCAACCGTTTCCTGGACTGGGCCGGCGGGATCGGCATGCTCGCCGTCGGCCACGGGGCGGGTCCGGTGGTATCGGCCATCCAGGACCAGGCGGCTCAGATTGTGACCATGTGCAACATAGTGGCCACCACCGAGCCGGTGCTTGAGGTGGCCGAGATGCTCAACTCCCTGGTGCCCGGCGACTTCAAGAAGAAGACCCTGCTCATGAACTCCGGGGCCGAAGCGGTGGAGGCGGCCATCTCGATGTCGCGCTCGTTCACTGGCCGGGCCGGGATCTTGGTATTTGAGGGGGCGTACCACGGCCGCACCAACCTGACCATGTCGATGACCTCGAAGTACAGCCTGTTCAAGAAGGGCTTCGGACCGTTCGCCCCCGAGGTCTACCGTCTCGGCTTTCCCAACGTGTATCGCACCCCCGAGGGCATGACCCCCAAGTCCTGGGTCCAGTGGCACTGCGACAACCTGCGCCACGCCCTTATCTCCCAGATCGACCCGAGCGCCCTCGCCGCTATCGTCATCGAGCCGGTTCAGGGCGAGGGGGGCTTCATTGAGGCTCCGCCCGAGTTCTTGGCCGAGATCCGCTCCATCTGCGACGAGCACGGCATCGTGATGGTTGCCGATGAGATCCAGTGCGGGTCCGGTCGCACGGGCAAGATGTTCGCCATCGAGCACTCCGGGGTTATCCCCGACCTGATCACTACGGGCAAGTCCCTCGGTGCTGGCATGCCGATCTCGGCGGTAACCGGGCGGGCCAACATCCTCGACGCGCCCCACCCCGGCGGGCTGGGCGGTACCTACTCGGGTACCCCGGTGAGCGCCGTGGCCGCCCGAGAGGCCCTCAAGATCCTGTCCGATCCCGCCTTCCAAAAGCGCTCGGTTGAGGTGGGCGAACGCCTGAGGGCCGGGCTGGCGGCCATCGCCGCCGACCATCCCGAGCGAGTCGGCGACGTCCGCGGCCTCGGGCCAATGCTGGTCATGTAGTTCGTATCCGATTCCGTTTCGAAGGAACCGGACATGGATACCACCGCCGCCGTATGCGCCACCACCGTGGAGTTGGGCCTGATCACGATCCGGGCTGGCTTGTACTCGAACTGTGTTCGATTCCTGCCGCCGCTAAACATGACCGACGAGCAGATCGACGAGGGCCTAGCCGTATTCCGGGCCGCCGTCCAGCGGGTGCTGTCCGCCTAACCGTCGCCGCACCCCCCTTAGACCCGACTTGGAAAGCCAGTCCACAACCGAGCAAGGCGTAGCAAGCAGATCAGTCGTAGGACCACCGGAATACCTGCTCGAAGTTCACCCCATCGCCGGGCGGAATCATCTTGGTTTGGCTATGCGGGGGGCGAGAAGGCACGGGGATAACATGAGCCTCCGATGCTGTAGCGAGCATTACAAGAACGGTTTGAGTATCGATCCGCTCCAACACCACGCATGACGTACATAGATCGTCGCCACCAGTACTACTATCGGTAAACAACGCTGGGCTCCCCGCTGGCAGGACCGCCTCAGTATCGTCCAGCTCGATGGTGGCTAGCATCCCATCTTTATTGAGAACCCTACCCTGGAACCGCCTCATGACCGGACGAACGACGCAGGGCTGAGCTGTTCCGTCATAGGACGGGCTCGGACGGACAGGGTAAGAGGGTGCCGCTATCGTTTGCTGACTGGATCAGGACACCATCTCCTCAAGCTGTTGGTCAATTGCCGCGTCTGTCCACTGGAGCAATTCGAGTATCTGCTCCGAACACGACTTCTCAATCAAGTCTAGCTCGGTGTGAAGCCGGGCCAGGGCCTTTGACTGCTCTTCGTCGTCGCTAAGGCTAGCGATATCAAGGGCTGAGAGGATAAACGACTAAGCCAAGCTAGCGTAAACCCGGGAGCTACCAGTGTCGGTGATACAAACATCTATCGAGCGTTCGCGCCCAATAAAGGCCTCTAAGCTAGTGACAACCTCGTTCGCTCGGTCGTACATATCGTCATCGAAACTGGCGTAAAACTGACGTAGCCTGGGAAGCTCGTCCAAAGCCTGTTGGAAGGACGAGGCTCCGCACCCAGGGCCGTTCAGGTCCCCGTAGAGTGCTAGCAGGAAGGCATTATCTCCCTCCTGCTCTCCTTCCAGGCTCATCTGGTCTTCGTTATTGGCAGACACTGTCTGATCTATGGATTCTCTGATCGAATCCAATCCACTTTCGTCTGAAGGACCGCTGGGGAGCGGACGTTGGGTGTAGACAAACCCCGCTTGTTTCATGCAGTGCTGTGTCAGTTCTTCAGTGCGGATGAACAATGACTGTCGATCCGCCAAGTAAGAGTCGTCGCTTGGGTCAGAATTATCACCAAACTCGTGCCCCCCAGTACACCCACTCAGCACCAGGAAGAATACAAACAACGTAGCGGATCGGCGTCGAGCTGCTATTCGCCGCATTCTGATCCTTCGAAACCCTCTGCGTGATCGAGCATGCTCACGAACTGGTCTGTGTATTGGTCGAGGAACGCCTGATCACCGCGTATAGTAAGTGTCAACACTGTCCCGGTGTTCTCTACGAATCTGCTAAATGACCGGTGGGGAGCATCAAGATCTGCGGACGGGATATCAAGTACGATAGTTCCAGCCTCGCTCTCCTCGACCATGCGCCCAAAGCCAAGCTGTGCTGCTTCAGCCGCCGATGGTGGACTATCAGCCACAATGTGGGTTACCAGCCCTATGGTGACCGTCGACGCTGGGCCGGTGAACGCGAGCAGAAGGTCAATCCCATCGAGAGCCCTATCCCCTGTATCAGCGATCCACGACTGGGTCGGCTCGTAGGAAAGAAGCTTGGAGTCAGCGGATGACGCCACAACCAGAAAGTCGGATGGCACCCCGAGCCGTGCAGAGCTGTCCGTTCCCATCTCGACACACGTCCTAGTAACTGCAATAGGCACATCTGGGGCTTGTAGACCACTTTCCCTGCCTGAGGACGCTCCTACACACCCAGCGGCAACTAAAACCAGCAGAAGCAACTTGGGTACTGCGGCGCTAGCCGGTGCCACCTCAGACAGAAAACCGTTCAGCTTCAGTAGTGGCATAGTCGGGAGAACTGGTACACACAACTCTTATCTAGGGTAGGGGCCACCAAGAAACTGCCAGGCGAATGGGCCGTATTCGCCGCTTATGTACCCGTATCCATACCAGTTGATGCAGGTCGACTTTAGAATACAGTTGACGCTGGCTGTTGCCCAGGCGGTGTACTGAACTTTGGCACTCTCCCCAGACGCTACCCTAACAACCCTATGCTCACCCGCAGACTTCTTCCCAAGCTTAGCGTAGGCAATACTCCAGCAGTATCGAGACGAGTAATAGGGATCGGTCGAATACCCGCCATTGTTTTGGAAGGTTGTGATGTATCCAATATTCACGACGACGTTTGCGTATCCACTATGGGTGTGACGACGGCAGTTGACAGCCGAGGCAGGCTCGGGCCGCACAGAGGTTGAGGTCAATGCAGTCGACGCTGACGCTAGTACTAGGCCTATCGCCAACGCCGTCCTTCGAAGAATTCTGCTGCCCCTAGTCTGCCTAGCTCTGGAAACTGATACCACCGCTAACCCCTTCAAATTGGTGCCGCGTTGCCTCATCGCCAGCGGCCTAAGGCTAACATAAGGGATTCGGGGGGGGTGTCAAGGACAGCCTACAACTATCACATAGGCCCTGCTTAGGGGCGCCCATAGAGGGTGGTGCGCTGGACGAGGGGCCGCCCGAGCGGGTCGATCATGTCCGCCAGGGTCGCCCCCGTCATCATCTGGCCGTGCTCGGCCCCGGCCGAGCGCGAGATGTTCTCGTCCATCAGGGTGCCCCCAACGTCGTTGCAGCCCGAGTTGAGCATCTGGCGCAACCCGTCGGGGCCGCTCTTGACCCAGCCGCACTGGATGTTGTCAATCAGCCCGTCGTAGGTGATGCGGGCCACGGCGTGGACCAGGAGGTTCTCGCGAAACGTCGGGCCCCGGCGGGCCTTGCGTTGGAGATAGATGGGCGAGGCCATGTGGACGAACGGCAGCCCAACGAACTCGGTGAACCCGCCGGTCTCGGCCTGGAGGTCGCGGGTGATCGAGAAGTGGGTCGCCCAGTCGTCGATCGATTCGACCGAACCGTACATCATTGTGATGTTGGACCGGAGCCCGACCGAGTGGGCGGTGCGGTGGGCGTGGAGCCATTCCTCCGACGAGATCTTGTCCGGGCAAAGGACCGTGCGAACCTCGTCCACCAGGATCTCGGCTGCCGTACCCGGCAGGGAGGACAGCCCCGCCTCCTTAAGTCGGGTCAGGTAGGTCGCCAGGTCCTCGTCGAGGCGGCGGGCCCCTTCCATCACCTCAAGGGCGGTGAACCCGTGGATATGGATATCGGGCGCGACCTCACGTACCGCCCGGCAGACGTCGAGGTAATAGTCCCCGTCGAAGTCGGGATGGATTCCCCCCTGGAGGCAGACCTCGGTTGCCCCGGCCTCAACCGCCTCGACCACCCTCTCCTGCATCTGTTCGACCGTCAGCAGGTAGGGCTTGCCCCGGAGGTTCAGGCTGAGCGGCCCCTTGGAGAAGCCGCAGAATCGGCACTTGAAGGTGCAGACGTTGGTGTAGTTGATGTTCCGGTTGTTGACGTAGGTGATCTCGTCCCCGGCGGCCCGCCGGCGCAGCTCGTCGGCCAGCTCGGCCACGGCGGCCACCTCCCGCCCCCGGGCGGCGAACAGGGTTCGGATCTGATCGGTGCCAACGGACTCGCCGGAGCGGACCGCCCCGATCACGTCGGCCACCGGCCCAGCCAGGGATCGGAGCGAGGAACGAGCGGCCTCGTCCCATCCTCCCGGCGCCACGATGGTACGGGGCTCTACCGGCGATCCGGAGTACCACTGGGTCGAGCGGTCACCGACAACGAGAACCTCGGCTCCGTCGTCGGTCATCGGGGCAAACTTGGTGCGCTGGACGAACACCGATCCCGGGTCGTCCCGGGCCATATCCTGAGCATCCGAACGGTCCTGCACTGGAAACACCAGGCCCTCGTCCAGCCAGCGATCGCGGTCGGACACAAACTCCGGATAGACGGTTAGGCGGGGGGCCAGTTCGTGGCCAGCGGCCTCGGTGACCGCCGCTATCCGCTCGAGGGCGGGCCAGGGTCGCTCGGGATTCACATAGTCGGCGGTTACGGGCGAGACCCCGCCCCAGTCGTCGATCCCGGCGGCCAGCAACATCCCGAAGTCCTCGGACAGGTTGGGAGGGGCCTGGACGTGCACCGAGTCGGGCAGCATCAGGCGAGCCAGGGCGATGGCCCTCAAGAAGCTGTCGGTATCGCAGGCCTCGGCCTTCCACATAGCGGTACCAGGCTTCGGCAGGAAGTTCTGGACTATCACCTCCTGGACGTGACCGTGGCGGCGGTGGGACTCGGCGATGGCACCAAGCGCCTCGATCCGATCGGTCTCGGTCTCCCCGATCCCGACCAGGATTCCCGTGGTAAACGGGATCGAGAGCTCACCGGCCGCCTCCAGGGTGGCCAGGCGACGCTCGGGGACCTTGTCCGGAGCCCCGCGGTGGCAGTCGAGGTCGTCGCGGAGGGTCTCGATCATCATGCCCTGGCTCGGGGCGACCGGGCGCAGCGCCGCCAGCTCCTCGCGAAAGAGCGCCCCGGCGTTGGCGTGAGGCAGCAGGCCGGTCTCGGTGACCACCAGGCGGGCAACGGCCGTCAGATACTCAACGGTGGACGCGTGGCCCCGCTCGGCTAGCCATTCTCGGGCGGCCGGATAGCGCAGCTCGGGCCTTTCGCCCAGGGTGAACAGCGCCTCGTGGCAGCCCGCCCTGGCCCCGTCCCTGGCGATTGCGAGTACATCCTCGGGCTCCAGGAAGGGGGTCTCAGCCCGGGCCGGGGGCTCGGCGAACGTGCAGTACCCACACGAGTCTCGGCACAGCTTCGTGAGCGGGATGAACACCTTGGGCGAGTAGGTGACCCTGGTTCCGAAGAGGCGGTCGCGCACCTCGGCGGCCGCCTGCATCAGCTCGGCCGTACTCGCCGACGGGTCTACCCGGCTGGCGACGACGCCTACTCGGGGATCGATGATCAACGGGGATTGGGTCATTCGGGCTTCCTGCTTCTGATATGACCCGGCGATACCGGAGTATCACACTGGGGGCATCGGGTGGCTAGCTCGAGTGGGGTCGAGCAGTAATCGTGAACTAGGACGGTTGGCGGGTGGTCGTGGGCGTACCAGTGATCTCCCCACCTCATCAGCGCCACGAGGGTGGCCGAGAGGTCGGTCCCTTTCGGGGTGAGGCGGTACTCGTAGCGGGGCGGGCTTTCCTGATACTGGACTCGGGCCAGGACCCCAATCTCGACCAGGTCCTTCAGCCGGCTCGACAGCAGGTTCTTGGCGATCCCTAGATCGTCCTGGATCTGGGAAAACCTCCTCACACCGCGGAAGGCGTTGCGAAGGATCAGCAGGCTCCACCGATCTCCGATCACGTCAACGGCCGCCTCAATGGAACAGGACGGCGAGTCCCCCGGGTCTTTCATGGTTTCAAATGTAAACCAACTCGCCGCCGAATCCAAGTCAGAGGTGTTGCGTTTGGTATCTGATACCAAACGCAACACTCAAGGTACACCGCAGGATGCCGAAGCAACAGGTGTGAATAGTCGAATCCGAGGCCTCATCCTAGGGGCCACCGCCGCCGCCCTCGCCCTATCAGCCTGCTCAAGCGAATGGGAAACCGCCGCCGCCGCTCCCAGCACCTTGCCCTTCGTTGGCGAGAAACCGGTCCGCCCCTCCACCACCCTGGTCGAGGCCAGGCCGAGCATCGAGCTGACCTCCGAACAGGAGAAGCTGACCGACTTCGAAGCCCAGTGGGACTGCGACCTCCAGACAACCGCCTTCGACTCCGCCGGGGCGATTGAGGAAACCAAGAACGAGAAGCTGGCAGAGGCCTCGATCAGCCAGGACTCCTACCTAGCCTTCCACGACTCGCTCGAGGCCAGCCGCGAGCTGCGTGATGTGGTCCTGTTCAAGCTCCAGGAAATCTGCGGCTAGTCCCTAGGCCCCGGAATCCGGTGGCCAGATCTGATCCAGGAAGGCCCGGAGGTCGGCGACCAGGGATCCCTTGCGCATGAGGGGAACCTGGATCTGTCCGCCCTCCTCCCCATACTCGCGCGGCTTCCACACCCCTTGCTTCGCTAACCTCGAGAACCTCATCTCCTGACTTACCTTAAGCTGCACCGGACCTAGGCGGGCCATGAACTCGGGGCCTCCGAAGCCGGTACCCCTGACCATGTTGACGTCACGGATTCCAAGCCGGGAACAGTCGGCCCTGAGTCCCGCAATCTCGAGCAGCTTCTGAGCCGAGGGCGGGATTGGGCCGTAGCGGTCCTCCCACTCGGCCCGGATCTCATCCACCTGAGCGATCGAGCGCACCCCGGCCAAACGGCGGTAGGCCTCCAGACGCTGGGGCTCGGAGGGGACGTAGTCATCTGGGAGGCTGGCGTCAACCGGGATGTCCAGCTTGATCTCGGCCGGGGCCTCCACCACCGTCCCGTTCAATTCAGCCACCGCCTCGGTGACCATCTGACAATAGAGGTCGTAACCTACCGCGGCGATGTGGCCGGACTGCCCCTTGCCCAGAAGGTTACCCGCCCCGCGGATCTCCAGATCCCGCATGGCGATCTTGAACCCAGATCCGAGCTCCGTCGACTCTCCGATGGTCCGCAGCCGCTCGTAGGCCTCCTCGGATAGGGAGGCGTCCGGGCGGGTAAACAGGTAGGCGTACGCCCTCTGGCCCGACCGCCCAACCCGGCCCCTCAGCTGGTGAAGCTGGCCCAGTCCCAACATCTCAGCCCGGTCTACCACCAGGGTATTAACCGTAGGCATGTCGATCCCGGACTCGATGATGGTGGTGCAGACGAGCACATCGTAGTTGCCGTCCCAGAAGTCGTACACCACCTTTTCCAGGGTCCCCTCGTCCATCTGGCCGTGAGCAATCGCCACCCGCGCCTCGGGAACCAGGTCTCTGATCTCCCCCGCCGCCTTGTCGATGCTGCGTACCCGATTGTGGACGTAGAAGACCTGTCCTTCCCGCAGGAGCTCCCGCCGAATGGCCTCGGCCACCGGCCGATCGTCGAACTCACCGACGTAGGTGAGAATAGGCTGACGGTCGGCGGGTGGGGTATTGAGAATAGACAGATCCCGGATCCCGGTGAGGCTCATCTCTAGGGTTCGCGGGATGGGGGTGGCGGTCAGGGTCAGGACATCAACATCGGAGGAGAGTTCCTTGATCTTCTCCTTGTGGGAGACCCCGAAACGCTGCTCCTCGTCGACCACCAACAAGCCCAGCTTGGGGAACTTGACGTCGTCGGAGAGGATGCGGTGGGTCCCAATCAGGACGTCCACCTCGCCCGACTCCACCGACGCCACCACCTTGCGGGCCTGGGCCGGGGTCAGGAACCGGCTCAGCACCTCGACCCGGATCGGGTAGGGGGCTAGGCGGTCGGCGAAGGTGGCGTAGTGCTGCTTGGCGAGAAGGGTGGTCGGCACGAGTACGGCCGTCTGATAGCCCGACTGGATGGCCTTGAAGACCGCCCGCACGGCCAGCTCGGTCTTGCCTAAGCCAACGTCGCCCACCACCAGGCGGTCCATGGGCAGAGGCCGCTCCATATCGTCTTTGATCTCGACAATGGCCTTGTCCTGATCCGGGGTCAACTCGAATGGGAAGGCCGACTCCATCTCGATCTGCCAGTGAGTATCTGGTGCGAACGCTATGCCCTCGGCCGAGATCCTTGTCTGGTAGAGGACCACCAGCTCCTGGGCAATCTCGGCGACCTCGGAGCGCACGCGGGCCTTACTCTTGGCGAACTCGCTCCCCCCGAGCCGGTGCAGGGTAGGAGAATCCCCACCGGTGTAGTGCCGGATCAGGTCGATCTGGTCGCTGGGGATGTACAGCCGGTCGTCACCGCGGTACTCCAGCATAAGGTAGTCGCGCTCGGGGCCCCCAATGGCCCGCTTGACCATGCCGACGAACTTACCGACCCCGTGCTGATGGTGGACCACGAACGAACCGGGGCGCAGGTCGTCGAAGAACCCCTCGCTCTGGCGCTTAGGGCGGGCTCGGCGGTGGGAACGACGACGGCCCGTTAGCTCCGACTCGGAGATAACGGCCAGCCCAGTCTGGGGTAGGACGAAGCCCCGCTCCACGTGGGCCACCACCAGGTTCAGCCCAGCGGGGAACGCGTCCGGGATTGAAGTGCCGTGGTCCAGCGGGGCGAGCCCCCATTCCGCCAACA
Organism: Hyalogyrina grasslei; assembly: GCA_034780735.1. NCBI lineage: Eukaryota > Metazoa > Mollusca > Gastropoda > Hyalogyrinidae > Hyalogyrina > Hyalogyrina grasslei. The sequence goes on from JAUZSW010454390.1 coordinate 66,703, forward strand.
GGGAAGTGATCCGCTTGGCTGAGCCGACCCCGTCGGCACCGATAATTACCCGGGACCCGTCGGCCACGAGATTGGCGAGGCGGGCCGCGAGCGCCTCACCAGGGGCGTCCCAACCGGAGGCGTCTAGCACCGCGTCTTCCGGCCCCTGGGGCACCGGCGTCAGAGTCACGGCATGGGCCGTGGTCTTAGCCAAGATCCGATCGAATGTGACGTGCAGCCGCCCGAACTCCTCCCCGGTCGCGTTCTCGGTGGCTCCCCAGGTCACGGCGAGGGTCTTCGCCAGGTCGGCCTCTTCGGCCAGCAGGTCCGCCCCGCGATCTCGCATCCGATTTGGCTCGACCAGCACCACCAGGGCGTCGCGGGACAGCCGATCGGACAGGACCGTTTCGTCCTCGGTCAGCCAGGGCAACCAGGACTCCATCCCATCGAAGAACTCCCCGCCGGCCAGCCGCTCCCACTGCTCTCGCCCCCAGGGCTCGCGAGCCACCAGCTCCCGGGCCCGCTCGGCCACCTCCGGGGTTGGGAGCAGCTCCCGACAGGGGAAAATCTCCACCTCTGACAGATCCAGGGCGGACCGCTGATCGTTCACGGTGAAGGTGGAGAGACGATCCACCTCGTCACCCCACAGGTCGATCCGGATCGGCGAGTCACCCGTGGACGGGAAGACGTCGACGATCGAGCCCCGGACCGCCACCTCGCCCCGGTGTTCCACCTGGGGCTCGCGCCGGTAACCGAACTCCACAAGCCGTCGCACCAGTTCCGTGGAATCTACCTGGTCAGAATACCCGACAACGATGGGGGCCGACTCGTCCGAGTGGGGCCCAAGCCTCTGGATCAGGGCCCGTACCGGGGCCACAACCACCTGCGGGGTCGTCTCGAGATCGCCCAGAAGCCAGAGAGCCTGCATCCGGCGCCCCATTGTCTCAATTGACGGGCTGACCCGCTCGAAGGGGAGGGTCTCCCACGCCGGAAAGCCGATCACCTCGTCGGGGCCTAGGTAGAGGGACAGGTCGCTCGTGAGTCTGTCGGCCTCAGCCGTGGTTGGGACAGCCACCAGGATGGGCCGCCTCCCGGTTCCCTGAGCCAGGCCCGCTATGGCGGCCGCCCTAGCGGGTTCCGCCACCGACAAGATGGAGGTCGAACGTCCAATGAGTCTTACTAGGGCGGGATCCTCGGCGACGGCATACCCTAGACGTTCAAAACTCACGAAAGGCCTTTCGTACAACTCAGCCCAACCGGCCGGATCAGAGGCCGGGGATTCGCCTCCAAATGAGTTCAATCACCCTAGTGGCGATCACCGCCGTCGCCACCCCGAGGCTGGCGCCGATCGAATTGGCAGCAAGATCGCTTAGCTCAGCTTGCCGCGAGTAGCTAAGAAGGGGCTGAGCCACCTCGATCAGAGCCGAGAAACCGACCAGATAGAGGGCGATCACCCCTGCCCCAAAGCGTTTTCCAAACCCGAGCCAGGCGAGCATCCCAGCAACAAAGTAGAGGGTGAAGTGGCCAACCTTGTCAAAGGCGAACGGGATATCCGAACGACTCACCAGGTCCACTCCGATCCGGCGCTCAACCCGGTGACCAACGGTTCGCACCACGTCGATACGACTGTGGGCCGACGCAGGGGCTCGATCACCCAAGGAGAGGGCAGTCACGACCAGGACGAAAGCAAAGAGGGGCAGGGCCTTTAGGCGGCGGAAGATGAACACTGACTCCAGACTAGACCCCACACTGGGGGGCGTTGGTGCAGCCCGACACTATTGCCTAGCCGCCCTAGGTCGATTGGCGCCGGTTGACCACGTTCATCGCGGCGTCGATTCCCTCGTCGAGTAGTAGCTCAATGGCATCGCAGCTGCGCTCCAGGACCTCATCAAGGGATTTGGAATCGGCCTTGCCCGGGCGCCGGAGAACGTAGTCGCGTCCCAGCTGGGACGCCGGTGGCTTTCCCACACCAATACGAAGTCGAATATAGTCCGTGGTACCAACATGCTGGGTTATCGATCGGAGGCCGTTGTGGCCAGCCAGCCCGCCCCCGCACTTGAGCTTCATGCGGCCGACCTCAAGATCCAGCTCGTCGTGAACGACGAGCAGCTTATCGGCTTCTAGGATGCCGAATCGGCGAGCCAGCAGCTGCACCGACTCACCCGAATTGTTCATGAACGTCTGCGGAAACGCCACGGCTACCCGGTGCTGCCCGATGCGTAGCTCGGCCACCAGAGCACGCTCCTTGGCCTTTCGCAGAGACTCACCGTGGCGCTCGGCCAGGGCCGACACCAGGTCAGCGCCGATATTGTGGCGGGTGCCCGCGAACTCGGCGCCGGGATTTCCTAGACCGATGACAAGAAGGTCCGACGGTGTGCCCCGCCTCGGCTCAGAGCCGGAGCGGCGGGATAGCACCGACACGGTCTATCTACTCCGAATCGCCGGAGTCTGAGTCGTTGGCGTCCTCGGAAGCGGCGTCGGCCCCCTCTTCGCCGTCTACATCGGCCGCTTCCTCGGCGGCGAGGTCGTCGGCGTCGGCCATCTTGGCGGCCCTGGTCACAACGGCAGTGGCGACCGCGATATGGCCGGGGGTAACCGCCTCGACGTCGTCGGGGAGGATTACCTCGGCCACCGAGAAGCCAGCCTCAGGGGTCATGGACGAGATATCCACCTCGAGGGTGTCTGGAATGTTGCCGGGCTTCACCAGCACCTCGAGCTCGAACAGCGCCTGCTCAACGAACGAGCCGGCATCGATAACGGCCTGAGGAGTGCCGACCAACTGGACCGGCACGCCCACCGTGATCTTCTCGTCGAGATCGATGCGAAGGAAGTCGGTATGAATGACGAGGCGGGAGGTGGCGTCTCGCTGGATCGAGCGAACGATGACCGGGTTCTCTGACCCGTCGATGCTGAGAGCGATGACCGTGTTCAGACCGGCGTCGGTCTTGAGGGCGTCACGCAAGTCGTTGTATTCAACATCGACGGTAACGGCGTCCTTACAGAGACCATAGACAACACCAGGCAGGCGCCCGGCCCGGCGGAGGCGGCGGGACTCAGAGGACCCGGTCGTGCGTCCGGTATTGGCTTTGACAACGGTCATTTCCATGATGATTCCTCAAACGAATTTACAGCACCCAGACCCGGGCGGGCGCGACTCAAAGCGCACAAGCGATTCATCGTATCGTCCCCCGGTTCGGGCTGCCACCTCCAGATCGACAAAGACGCTCCCTGGCGGGGAAACTCGGGGCCTACTGCTGGTTGGCTCCTCCGAAGATACGGCTGACCGACGAATCCTCGAACACCGCGGTAATGGCATCAGCCAGTAGAGGGGCCACCGATAGGATCTCCAGTTTGTCAAACCGATTCTCGGCTGGCATGGGCAGGGTGTCAGTGATGATGACCTTCTCCAGAACCGAATTCTTGAGGCGGTTGATGGCCGGTCCGGAGAAGACCCCGTGGGTGGCAGCAGCGACCACCGAAGTGGCTCCTCGTTCCATCAAGAGTTCGGCGCCCGAACAGATGGTTCCAGCGGTATCGATCATGTCGTCGATGAGCACACACGTCCGACCGTCGACTTCGCCAACCACATCCTTGGCCTCAACCCGATTCTTGACCCCCTTAAGTCGCCGCTTGTGGATGATGGCAAGATCGGCATGGAGCGACTGCGAGTAACGCTCGGCCACCTTCACCCGGCCCGCGTCAGGAGAAACAACGACCAGATCCTCGCCGTACCCTCTCAGGTGATCGATCAGCACAGGCATCGCGGTCAGGTGATCTACCGGTCCGTTGAAGAACCCCTGAATCTGTCCGGAGTGTAGATCGATTGATACGAGCCGCGACGCCCCGGCCGACTTGAACAGATCCGAGATCAGGCGCGCCGTTATGGGCTCACGCCCCTCGCTCTTACGATCCTGGCGGGAGTAGCCGTAGTAGGGCATCACCGCCGTGATCCGCTTGGCCGAAGCCCTCCTGGCCGCGTCAACCATCATGAGCTGCTCGAAAATGGCGTCGTTGATGGAGCGCCCGCCGACCGAACCGTGACTCTGGAAGATGAAGACGTCCGACCCTCGAATGGACTCTCCGAACCGACAGTGAAGCTCACCGTTGGCGAACTGGGACAGATGCGCCTCGGTCAAACTGATCCCGAGATGATCGGCCACAGCATCGGCGAGATCGTGGTTGTGGCGCCCAGCAAATAGATGGAGGGTCTTGGTCGTGACTTCTGCTCTGCGCTTGCTCATGGCTCCCGGGGCAGGATTCAAACCTGCAACGGCTGGATTCAAAGTCCAGTGTTCTACCAGTTGAACTACCCGGGAATGCTCCTAGGAAACGCTAGCTCCTTTCCGTGGTAGCCAGACCCCTTATGGCCCGATACCGGGCACGGCCGAACCCGTGCCCGCAAGAACAATCGCCCAAATACCCCCGACAGGCGTTGCACCGAGCGTCCGGCGGGGTAGCTTTTCGGCATGGGTTCACTGATCAAAAAACGCCGTAAGCGCATGCGCAAGAAGAAGCACCGCAAGCTACTAAAGCGCACTCGCGTTCAGCGCAGAAACAAGAAGTAGGGCACTAGGCCTCAACGGTTGAGGCAAGCACACGGCCCGGTCCGGGGTAATGGCCCCGAACAAACCAGGTTGAACCGCTGCCTGCCATCACTGGGGTCTGCCCCGTCGAGTCACCGAGTTCGTCGCGCCAGCGAGCAAGCTCAGGGGCGTAGCTGATGGCCGCCGTCTCGAGGTCGTTTGGGCGGTCCGGGCTAGTTGGGCCGCCGAGCTCATCCCACCGGGCGAAGATCGCTGCGGTGGGACAGGCAATGGGTGGCGTGATCATGGTCAGATCAGCGGCCACGAAGGGAAGCGGGTCGATGATCTCTCCGAATCCCGTCACTCGCGCCCTTCCGCCAACCAGACAGAACGCCACATCAGCCCCGAGGGTGGCGGCCTTGGCCACGTCGGCGAACCCAGCCCATCGCAGGATGGCTCCCGCATCAGCGGAACCTCCACCCAGCCCCGCCTGAGACGGGATACGTTTGTTCAGGCGGACACTAGCCTCACGCCCCGCTAACCCGAGGGCCCGATTGATCAGGTTGTCTGGTCCCGTTGGGATGTCCGGGCCCCCGCCTTCTACGGTCAGGCCAGTCTCCCCCTCACAAATCTCAAGGGTGTCGTATAGGTCGATTGTTACCATCTCCGCATCAATCAGGTGATACCCGTTGTCCGCCAACCCGGTCATCTTGAGCGACAGCGTCAGTTTGGCTGGAGCAAGCACGATGGATCCCATGACTCAGACCTTAGCCCCACCCGACACTTCGACTAGGCGACCCCACTCGCTCACCGTGAGCTCCTCGGCCCTTCTCGTCGGCTCGATCCCAGCCGCCGCGATGGAGTCGGCGGTCAGGAAGGCCGAGAGCGAGCGTCTCAGCATCTTTCGCCTCTGTCCGAAGCCCGCCCGCACAAGGGTCGATAGCTTCATGAAGTCGCAGTCGACGGGGAGCTCGCTCCATCGATCCACCCTCACCAGAACCGACTCCACGCGGGGCTGCGGATAGAAGAGCTGGGCGGGAACTGATCCGACCACCCGGGCCTCCCCCCAGTAGCGAACCAGAACCGATGGGATTCCGTAGGTTTTGGATCCGGGCTCAGCGGCCAGCCTCTCCCCCACCTCGCGCTGCACGAGGACCAGTGCCCGCCTCATCCGGGGGACACCAGCTAGGAGATCAAGCAGGAGGGGAGCAGAAACGTTGTACGGGAGATTCGCCACCAGAGTCCAGTCCTGCCCTTCGTGGACACGAGAATAGTCGAACTCCATGGCATCGGCCTGGTGGATTTCGACCGGGGCTCCGGCTATCACCTCTCGAAGGGGCTCGAGTAGGTAACGGTCCATCTCGATGGCCTCGATACGGGCACCGGCCCGGATGAGGCCAACGGTCAAGGATCCCAGGCCTGGCCCAATCTCCACCACCGGATCTCCGGCTGACACTCCCGCTAGACGAACAATCTTGTCGATCATCGAAGGATCACACAGGAAGTTCTGGCCAAGGGCCCGCGACGGAGAGAGCCCGTGGACGTCCAGGAGTTCGTAGACCCTGGCCCGGGTCAGAGGTGCCGGCTTATCCGTCACCTACGGGAGGTTACGGCCGCAGACCGGCCAGGGAGAGGCACCCCTCTGGCGCCACAGAGCAAGGGCCAGGGCATCCTGATCGGCGGGTGAGGCCTCGTTCGGACGCACCCCAACCAGATCGGTACGGCCCAGGCTTCCGGCTAGACCATCCCAGGTCGCTATGCCGAACTGATACGCCCCAAAGTAGCGACCGTTTGGTGAGACCACCGAGTAGTTGCCACCCGACTCGCACGCCCTAAGATCAGCCCATTGCTGGGCGCTCGGCTCCCCGCTGCCCGCCTCGGTGGTGGTTGGGGCAGCGGTGGTGGTTGGGGCAGCGGTCGTGGTTGGGGCAGCGGTCGTGGTTGGGGCAGCGGTCGTGGTTGGGGCAGCGGTGGTGGCTGGAGCCGCCGTGGTAGCTGGAGCCGCCGTGGTAGCTGGAGCAGCAGTCGTGGCTGGAGCAGCGGTCGTGGGTGCGGAAGAGGATGGCTTATCTGGGTGCTCTTTGGGGGGCGACGACGTCGGACTTAAACCTGTAGTCGAGGTTGAACTGGGGCGGACCCGTTCCGGCCTCCGACGAGGGCTTTCGTCGAGGTTGGAGAGAAGCACAGTGGGTCGGCTCTGAGCGGCTTTCGCTCCCGGTACGGTAGCGGTCTCCCCCTCATCGATCATCTCGGCGGGGTCAGCACCCGCATCGAATAGTCGATCTACTTCGACGGTTAGCTCAGATCCACTGGCCACACCCTCGACGGTGGCAGGAGGGGTTGCTGATTCAATTGTCACGTCAGACCCGTCCCGAGAACGCGAAACCAGGATCAGGGGAAGCGCGACGATCGTAACTAAGGCACAGACCGCTACACTCGCGGGGCTAATGCCAGAAGGCGATGGGCCTCGACGACTCGAAGACCAAGGCGACGAAGAGGGAGTTCGACTACGCACCGTGGTAAAAGGGTAGGAGATTCGTAACCAAACCGCAACATCGGAGGGTGGTCACGCGCTCACACCCCAAACAAGATATTGGCATTATCCCAGGTCAGAGCGGCAAAATCGTCTGAATCTATTGACCTATGGTCGGCCAGAAAATCCCCAATTTGGGCCACGAAGGCCGGCTGATTGGGCTTTCCGCGATGAGGCACCGGTGCTAGATACGGGGAGTCGGTCTCGACCAGGATCCGGTTATCGGGAACCAGTCGGGCCGCTTCCCTGACCTCCGGCGCCCCCTTGAAGGTCACGATTCCACTGAACGAGACGTAGGCGCCGCGCTCTAGGCAGCGCTCAACCTCGGCGGGCCCGCCGGTGAAACAGTGGAAGACCGTTCGCTCAGGGATCCCAACTGAGTCGAGTACCTCGAAGGTCTCATCCCAGGCCTCTCGGGTGTGGATGACCAGCGCTAGGTCGTGCCGGTTAGCCAGATCTATCTGGGCCTCGAACGCCGCCCTCTGCTCGCCGGACGTCGAATGGTTGTAGTGATAATCGAAGCCAGCTTCCCCCACCGCGACGACCTTGGGGTCGGATAACAACTCCTCCAGGCCATCGATTCCATCGGAGGCGTCATGGGGATGGATCCCTGCTGTAGCCCACACATTGTCGAATCCCCTGGCAATCTCGACCGCGGCCTTAGAGTCAGCCAGGTTGCAGCCCACGGTAATCATGCGGCCTACTCCGGCCTCCGCCGCTGTCGCCACCACCGCTGAGGCCTGGCTCTTGATCGTGGTCAGATGGCAATGGTTATCAAACCATGCGGGCGCGACCGATACAATGCTGGTCGTCGGGCTCATCTAGTCCTGGCCCTTGAGGCGGGGAAACAGGGGCTTTCCCTTCTCAACCGAGAGGCCGCCCGGGTAGCCTCCCCAGGCAGCAGACTCGGGCAGGCGCTGGTCAGCCACCTTACCCTACATCCCTATTCGCTCCCAGATGGCCTGAGACGAGCGGGTAAGGGCTGGGCTAGCCACTATGGCCGTGATCCGCAGGACCTCTAGGGCATCACCCATGACGGTGGCCACCTCCGGTGAACCGGCCTCCATCTTCCAGGGTTCGTTCTCTTCGAGGTAGGCGTTGCATTCACGGACCAGCTTCCAACTGGCCTCCAGGGCGACCGATGGCTGGACCTGATCCCACGCCGCGGCAGCAGCGTCGTAGGCCTCGGTCGCCACGGCGGCCAGCGGACTATCTGGACTTGGAGCGGGGCCGACACCGTCGCATTTCTTACCCACCACGGTGGATACCCGGGAGAGAAGGTTGCCGAGGTTGTTGGCCAGGTCGGTGTTGTAACGCACCAGCATGCCCTCATAGCTGAAGTCGCTGTCCGGTCCAAAGCTGATGTCTCGAAGCATGTGGTATCGGAATCCATCGACCCCGAACTCAGCGGCCAGCTCACTGGGCGTGATCTGGGTGAGGCCCGTCTTAGACATCTTCTTGCCCCCGATAAGGAGGAATCCGTGGACGTGAAGCTGGTGGGGGGGCTCGTAGCCAGCGGCCATGAGCATGGCGGGCCAGAAGATGCAGTGGAACCTCAGGATGTCTTTGCCCAGGACATGGTGTACGTGGGGCCACCACCGCTCAAACAGCTCTTCGTCGGTGCCCAGGCCAACGGCGGTGGCGTAGTTGATCAGGGCATCGAACCAGACGTAGAAGACGTGATCGGGATCCCACGGGACTTCCACCCCCCAGTCGATCGACGAGCGGGTCATCGAGATGTCGTCCAGCCCCTGACGGATAAGCCCGAGGGCCTCGGACCGCTTGCCTTCAGGAACTACGCCGTCCGGCACCCTTTCGTACCACTCGGCTAGGCGATCCTGAAGGGCCGACAGCTTGAAGAAGTAGTTGTCCTCGGTCATCCACTCGGCCGGGCGCTCGTGGATCGGGCAGTGGTTCTCGCCGACGAGATCGTCCTCGGTGTAGTAGGCCTCACAGCCAACGCAGTACCAACCGGAGTAGGTGCCCTTCTCAACAAACCCGTTCTCGCGAGCCCGCGTCAGTAAGAGCTGAGTGGCCCGAGTATGGGACTCCTCGGTGGTGCGGATAAACCGGTCGGGGACCACGTCGATCTCGGCCCAGGCGTCACGGAAGCGCTGACTGGTGACATCGGCCTGCTCCTGGGGGGTCCGACCGTTCTCCTCGGCCGAACGGGCCACCTTAAGACCGTGCTCGTCCGTCCCAGTGACAAACATCGTCTCGTCGCCGAGGAGACGGTGCCAGCGGGCCACGGCATCGGCGGTGATGGTGGGATAGGCGTGGCCGATGTGGGGGGCATCGTTCACGTAGTAGACGGGCGTGGTGATGTAGAAGCGACTCACCCGGTAATCCTACCCCGTGCCTGCTCAGGCAGCGGCGAATTCTCGCGCCGGAGATCCAACCCTTCTTCCGATTCGCTACCCCGGATCTCGGCTATGACGTCGAGAGAACGACCCATGGCCCGGCGCCGCGGTCCGCTTAGGTCATCATAAGCAGCCTGGGCGTTGGACAGCCCCCGTCCCATCTTGTCAATCGAGGCCTCCACCTTGCCCCACTGCTCCGATAGGGTGCCGAGGCTGGCGATCAGCTCGTCGCTCTTCTGCTCGAGCAGGAAATTCTCGACGGCAGAGCGGACCACCGCCAGTACGGCAAACAGGCTGGTCGGAGAGGTCAGGACCACTCGTCGTTCTAGGGCGTAGTCGACTAGCTCGGGATCGTGTTCGTGGACAAAACCGAAGATGGACTCGTTGGGGATGAACACCAGGACGTAGTCGACACTGTCGGGGCCGGACGAGTACCCCCGATCTACGAGCTCATTTACTCGGGCCCTAACGTCGGAGCGGAACTGGCGGACGTGCGTCTCAGCCTCGGCCTCGTTGTCGGCCTCTAGCCACCGCAGGTAGGCGGACGCCGGGAACTTTACGTCCATGTGGACCATCTGGCCCTTCGGCAGAGGGAAGGAGTAGTCGGGCACTCCCCCACTGGCCATGTGCACCTGGCGGGCGTAGTTGACTCCCTCCACGAATCCCGCCACCCGAAGGACGTCGGACGCCATGCGCTCGCCCCACTGGCCCCGGTACTTGGGCGACGCCAAGGCCTCCTTGAGGGCGGCGGTAGTCTGGGCCAGCTCGGCGGTCACGCTGGCGGTATTGCGAAGGCCAGCCGCCAGGGCCCCGTTCTGCTCGGCCCGCTCCTTCTGAAGCACGGTTACCGTCTCGCCGAGGCGCCGGAGCTCAGTCGACATGGCCCCAACCTGATCGGCTACGGCCAAACGCTCCCGATCGATCACGTGCTTACCCGCCGACAGTTGGTCGCCCAGCTTGGAGGATGCTACCGATAGGGAGGCGTCCAGAGCGGCGTTGAGAAACTGCGCCCGTTCGGACCGGAGGGCGGCCAGGGCCTCGTCCATCCCAGGCCCCGCCGCCCCGGGCGCGGGAGAACGGGCCGCCCAGAGCCAGCCCACCAGGCCAGCAAGGGCGGCCACCAGCACTACAAGGACTATTACTACGTATACGGGAATGTCCATGTCTAAACCTCAATCGGTACTACTGGCGATAACTGGCTGGGGCGGGTGGGCGTCGGCGACAGCGGGAAGCCGCCGACGCCCGCCGAATCGGACCGCCACCCCGACGGCCTCGATCTAATTCGGGTTTGGGGGCCGGGCCCTGGCTCGTTCCTCCGGCCTAGCCAGGCGGGACCCCCACTGCCTATCACCCGGATCCCACACCAGCCTCTGATGAGTGGCATGCACCGCCGTGTGGCACCCAACCCCCAGTATTTCCAGGTTGTCGATATCGGTTCCGCCTCGGGCCGGGGCCGTGAACGGCACCGCGTGATGAACGACGAGTTCGTCGTGCATTTCGCCGCAGGTGACACAGCCCCGGTCCCGGGTCATGGCTGCTACGAACTGGGCGTCCGAAGCGAGGCGCTTCTTACGACCCAGCCACAACGGCTGCCCGTCACCCCCGAACACCAACCCCAAAATGTCGGATCGCCCAGCCAACTCGTTGACGGCGTCGTCCGGCAACGGCCCCGAACCCAGCAACTCCGCCGGTGGAGCTCCCTCCATCCCGGCCAGCCGATCAGCGCTAACCGTGACCACGATCGCCGGACGCCCAGGAGCCGAACCCGAGTGGGCCTTACCCAACAGCAGGTTCGCCAACGCATCAGCAGTGCGCTGGGCCTGACTGGTCGGGTGCTCACCGTCTGGGACGTCACGGCCGCCCTCGGACTCGTACAGGCGCCGCGACTCGCGGTTCACCGCCGCCCGAAGCTCCAAACCAACCAGAGGCGGGAACAGGCCCCGCAAACCAACCATGCCGTCAGGATCGGTATATAACCCAGCCTCGCGGCGAGCCGCCAGCTGCTCGTGCCGGTTACGGAGCTGCTCCGGGTCTTGCTGATCCAGGGTCCAGTCCTTGACGGCCCGGCCGCCCTTGTCCACATCAGATTCTTGTACCTGGTCGATGATGTCGGAATCGGTTACCGCCTCGGCGCTGGTCTCGTTCACGGCCTTCACTATCTGATCTGCCTGCCCGGTGGACATCTCTCCGGATTCCATCTTGTCAACAACCTCGGGAACCTGGTTCAATGCTTCGGCCCGCCTGACGGTTTGAGCGGCGTAGCGGCTCGAGTTTCCGGTGGTCTCTTTCACTATCTGGCGGATCTGGTGGGTACCGACTCCGGCGTCTATCTGGCGGCCCAGGATCCGGGTTTCGGTGGCGTCTAGGAGGGTACGGGAGGCAACCAGGGCAGACAGGGCATCACCAAGGGGTAGGGCCTCGATCAGCGACGCCGCTTCACGCAACAGACGGTTAGCGTCATCGGCCGGTTCGGTTGTTGGGGTTTCCAACGTCATATGACCATTATGATTCGGGGGTGTGACAGTTAAGGCTCGAATCGGGCCACCCAGCAAAGAAATCCTAAGATTTCTGCGAACCCCCAGGTCGCAGCGCCAAGAACTATCTGATGAAGTCCCCGCCATCATGACAGATGGTTGCCCTCGATAGGAACCCACCGTGAGATTACTCACCAAGCGAAACCAGATCTGCCTAGCCGCTGGGGTGGCCCTGGCCGCTCCCATCGTGGGTGCGCCACCCTCCGGCGCTCTCACTTGTGCCCCTGAGGATTACTCGGTGTGGGTCGATTTGAGCGGGGACAGCCAGATCCAGGTTGAAGAGTACGTGTGTGTTCCCCAGTATCGCCCGTTCGAGGAGGCGACCAAGATGGAAGAAGTCCTACATACCGTTGGATTCGACCGCCGCGACGCCGATATTCTCCGCCTGTACGAGGCGTTCTTTGCCCGCTCGCCCGACATCGACGGAGCCATCTACTGGCTCGAAGTGGGAGACAACAGCCGGACTCAGTTCTACAATCCGGTCGAGGCGATAGCGGGATGGTTTGGCGAGTCCGACGAGTTCCACCAAACCTACGACTCCTACTCCGATCGCGAGTTCGTGATCATCGTGTACGCGAACGTGCTGGGCCGCGACCCCGACCCGGCGGGTCTGGCCTACTGGATCGACCTGATGGACACGGGCGGGTTGACTCGGACCGAGCTGGTGTTTTACTTCAGCCGAAGCCCAGAGTTCCGGGACCAGCACCTTTACCGACAGCTATGGCAGATGGATCTTACGCCGCGCTTACTCGAGAACGGAGAGACGGTTCCCGGCCCGGAATGGATTCCGGCTGGGATCTAGGGCCGCTACCCTACTCGTCGCCCAACGCCTCGGCAATCGCCCGATTCCATTCCTCGTCTAGGGCCTCGGGCGGGCCAATAAAGGGCGGGCGGACCCCGCAGGCCAGGCTGACCCGAGCAAACTCCTTCTCCGCCTCCGCCACTCGAGCATAATCATCGGAAGCCAGGTAATCAGCCCGGCTAACTTCGCTCCCCACAACGGCGAACGAGGCGGTTGCGGTCTCGAACAGGGCATTCTGGGCCTCGGCGATGGTCGAATACTAGTAGCCCGAGTCGGCGATGCAGGCCGACCAGTCCGCCTCGACGTCGAGATACTCCTGACTGGAGACTATCCCGGTGGCCACCTCCGAAGCCGCCCTCCCCTTTTCGGCGAAGTCCTCGGGCGGACGGTCCCCCATGTTGAACAGACCGATACAGGCCCCGAGCCGGGCGATCCACTCCGCCGACTCGGTGCTGCGTTGCTCGCTAAGCTGAGCCCTGAACTCGAGGTCAACCTGGACTTGGGCGATCCGCAGCGTCGATATCCCCCAGCCGTAGGCCTCGACGAACTCGTCGTCGTTCATAGCCGGGTCGAGAACCGGGTAATAGCCTGCCAGATCGTTGAGCACGGGATCGTAGTCAAAGCCCGACTCGGCCATGCACCCCACGATCTCCATCTCAAGAGCGTCATGGCGACCGGCCACCAACTTGCTCATCCAGGCCTCAGTCCCGATCCGGTCGGCCGGCAGCAGAGACCCATCACCCTCCGGGGTCGACCGCCGCTGGAACCACACCACCCCGCCAATCAGGGCCAGCGCTACCAAAACCGCGGCAACCGCTAAACTCCACGACCGCCTGCTCCCCGTGTCACCGTCCACGCTGCCTCCTTCTGCCCCCAAACAGTGCCATATTGCAGGAAATGCTGCAACCAGTAGTCCGAACCTCCTCAACGGCCCGCTAACCGCGCAGGGGGTCTGACCCCATGAGCGGTTTAGCCCTCGGCTACCGCCTCGGCCGGTCGCCCAACCGCCCGAGGGCGTCTAGGGTCTCGATCACCTCATCGGGGAACGGCTCCGTCGCCGGATTATCCCGATCGTAGACGAGTCGGGCCGAGCGCCGATGCTGGGTCCGGCACTCGTTCACGACGCTCGCCCGCAGGTACGAGGCCGGGTGATCCAGGGTGGCCAACCGGTCGGCCGCCCTCACGAACACTGAGTGCACCGCATCCTCGGCTGCCGCGTTGGAACCCGTTAGCAGGAAGGCAACACGGATCAGGCCGGGCGCCTGACTCCGGTACGCCTCGTCAAAGCTCGTATCGACTGCCCCGGAACCGGCCACCTAGCCTCCTTCACCCTATTACAGTCCCCGGGACAGCGGAATGTTGCGCCGAGGGCGAAAAACCTCGCAGACTCGGCGGTCTTGGCACTCTAGGAAGCCGAAACTGGCCTCCTGGAGTGCCAAGAATGAGCTAGAGGACTCCGACGGTGACGATATTGGATCGCCAGCTCTCGTTGCCAGCGGCGTCGACAGCCTTGACGAAGTACCGGTGTTCCCCGGCCGCGACCCCAACGAGGGCAGTAGTCAGCTCAGCCGACCGCTGGATCTCGGTACGGGAGTCGGCGTCGTAGACGATGTACTCGGCCACTCCAACGTTATCCGTCGAAGCTCGCCAGCTCAGGGTCACACTAGCCACCCCCGGCGTCCCCCTCAGGCCGCGAGGCGGCGAAGGCCGCTCCGTATCGGTGAGATTGTCCACAGTGATTGATCTGATCCCGTTTCGCCAGCCAACGTTTCCCGCCGCGTCAACCGCGCGCAGGTAGTACCGGTAGGTGTGTCCAGCCACCGCGCTCTGATCACAGTGGGAGAGGGACGACACGGTACCTAGAACCGAGAACACTCCCCCGGTGTCCGAGCGGTAGATGCGATAGCCGGTAACCCCAGTGTTGTCGACGGCCGCCCCCCAGCTCAGCGACACCCCGCAGTTAGCATCAGCAAGAACCGACATGCCGGGCGCCCTCGATGGCCGTTCGATGTCCGGGCCTCGCCCCGGGACCTGGGTCCCGGTGGGCGCAACAACCAGATCGGTGAATCCCAGCATCGATCGACCGGCAGGCGAGAACCAGAGGCCAGCCCCGTCCGAGACGTTGGACAGCAGCTCCCCGGCCGCCACCGGACCTCCGAACGTGAGCGTGAGCATGCCCGGCGCCGTCAGCGTCTCGGCCGCTCCCCCCTGGCCGCTCAGCACGAAAGCCCCGTCTGCGCCACCCGCTACGGTGTCGCTCCCGTTGACAAAGTACAGCTCCACCTGATCGTTCGCCGGCCCCCGCCGAGCAAAATAGGCTATAGGCGAGTCAATCCCTGGTCGGTCCTGGTGATACAGGTCTCGACCGATCTGCTCGAACAGCAGGTTCCCGATCGTGTTGTAGCCGGCATCGGAGAAGTGACAACCGTCGAACCCGGCCACATGGTTGATCGAGACTGTGGTTACGTCGTCGAGATCGAGGGCAAAGCGCCGTTCGAGATCACGAACCGCCAGATCGGTCCCGACTATGCATCCCTCGCGGATCTGGACGATGTAGGTCTGTTTCAGTGGGGGAAAGTCATCTTTCCAGTCGGCAATCAGATCCGGAACTCCTACCCGATGTACCCCAGGCTGGTTCTGATCGGATTCGCCCTGGTAGTAGATAGCCGCCTTGACCCGGCCTCCGACACCCGCCTCGTCCAGACGGGTCAGGAGCTGCCCGTAGTTGGTGGCCAGATTTCGGGGATCGGCATCATCGCGGGCAAAGAAGGTGACGGACTTGCCCCCGACGGCATGGTTGAACACGGCAATAGGAACCCCGGTGTCCTCGGCCAATCGTGAGGCCATCTGAAGAGCGGGTCCGCTGGTGTGCCCGACCCCGGCCGCGCCAGGGGGAACCGCCAGGCCCCAGGTCTGGTTGGCCCCGATGGTCACGTCACGCCCCATACCTCCGTAGGTGCGGGCAAACGGTGATTGAGCCTCGGCCACGCCTCTGGTCAGGTTGGATTGTCCCTGAACGATATAGACGTCTCCGGCCACTACCCGGGAGAAGGATGCGAGCTCGGTCCGAGAACCGTCGGCGGCCACGGCCTCGATTAGCACGGCGTGGTCCACTAGTTCCACCCGGATCCAGCCGGTGGCCGAGAAGGTCCCGTCTGCGGCAACCGGCGAGCGAAACACCCGCTCGGATGAGTTGGGGGCCGAGACTCGAATCTCGATCTGGACCGCCTCGGTAGCCGTGCCAACAACCGTAAAGCTAGCGCTGGGGGCGTTCCCCGAACGGGGGATCAAGGCCAGGTCATCGAGCCCGCCCAGATCCGAGATCGCCCCGGCCGGGGCGGCTCCTGCCACCGACGGGAACCCGAGTAGAACGAACAGGAAAGCAACGAGGGCGGCGAACGGCCGCCGCTGGTCTTGGTTCATATTGATCTGCCGATCGTTAGTCCACCGGGGCAGGTTCGCCCGTCCGCCCGAGGCTAGTCCGAACCGGCGGGAATCGGAATAGGTATATGTCGGCCGATCACGTTCGGCAGCCGCGCCTTGTCTGGGCCCCGACCTAGAGGGCCTCAGCCTTGGCCATCGAGTGCACGGCGTCGACCCGCACCCGATCCAGGTCGTCCGCCCCGATCCCGGTCGAGCGGCCGATCAGCTCCTCGATCCGGGCCACCAGAGCCCCGGCATCGAGCCCGTGGCGGGCCATGAGGTACGGCTTCGAGGCCCAATGGGAGTAGACGTCGTCCAGCCCCATCCGGATCAGCTTCTGGCCAAGCCCTCGATCCGCTATGTACTCAGCCACCGCCGAGCCAAGCCCGCCAATCACGTTGTGATTCTCGAGGGTGATTACGCCCTTGCTGGCCCCCCTGATGGCCGATTCGATGATCTCGTCGCCGAAGGGCTTGTGGGTCGAGACGTGGACGTGGGTGATGCCAACCCCGGCTGCCTCCAGGGCGCCGGTGGCGCGCATGGCCTCCTCGGTGGTGATCCCGGCGGTCAGTACCGCCACCTCGTCCCCCTCGCTGAGCAGGCGCGATCGGCCGACCACCATCGGTTCGTCGATCGGGAACAGGCGGGGCATCTCGCCGCGCAGCATACGAACGTAGACCGGGCCGTCAATATGCTCGATGGCGTCGAGAACGGTCTCGACCTCGGTGGCATCACCGGTCTCGACGATGGTCATATTGGGGGTGGCCCGCAGGATGGCCACGTCGTCGATGGCCTGATGGGTCACCCCTCCCGGGGTCACGATGCCGGGCAAGAAGCCGATCATGCGCACCTTCAGGTTGGGGTAGGCCACCGACATGGCCAGCTGATCGTACGCCCTCCGGTAGATGAAGATTGCGAAGGTGTGGACGAAAGGAACGAACCCCTCGCGGGCCAGGCCTCCGGCCACCCCAAGCATGTTCTGCTCGGCCATCCCGGCAGTGATAAAGCGATCGGGGTAGGTGTCGCGCCAGTTGCCAACCTCGCAGGAGTTGGTCAGGTCGGAAGAAAGGACGACCACCTCGGGCCGGTCGGCGGACCAATCGATGAAGGTCTGAACGTAGGGTCGGGTCACCATCTCCATCAGAGGACCGCCCTTCCCTGGTCGCCCGTACTGGCCTCGGCCAGCACGTCGTAGGCCGCTTCGTACCGGGCCCTCTCCTCGGGCGAGGTGAAACGCAGGTAGTGGAGCTTGTGGGCCCGCTCCGCGAACAGGGGGAGGGTGTTGGCCGGATCGGTGCGGGCGATAACCATCAGGGGCGCATCGACCGGGTCGGACATGGCTTCGGCCAGCGCTGCCACGTCGTGGCCGTTCACCTCGCGAACCGCCCATCCGAACGACCCAATTCGCTCGGCTAGGGGCTCTATGTTGGCCACATCGCTCATGGCCCCGTCGCACTGCTGACCGTTGGCATCGACGACCACCCGCAGGCTGCTGAGCTTGTGGTACGAGGCGAAGGCCAGGGCCTCCCAGGTCTGCCCCTCCTCAAATTCTCCGTCAGACATCATCACCCAGGTCCGCCCGGTCTCGCCCTTCATCCGACGAGCAATCGCGATCCCGTTGGCCTGGCTCAGAGCCTGGGCGAGGGAACCGGTCGTGGTCTCAACCCCGGGCGAATGCTCGGCTCCGATCATCTCCATCGTGGAGCCGTCCACGTTGAACTGGTCCAGGGCCGCCTCGTCCAACCGGTCAACGGCGATGAGGGCAGCATAGAGGACGAGGGCATAGTGGGCCGGAGAGAACAGGAAGCGATCCAGATGGGGCTCGTGGGGACCGTTGAACCGGCCCCCGGTGGTGTAGCCCGGGTTGTTGGGGCCGGGCACACCGGGGAAAAGGCCTGGCAGCTTGTCGCCGACGACCGGGCCAAGTTTGAGGGTGTCGACGTAGAGGCAGGCGAAGATCTCGGCCGACGACAGGGCCTGCGACAGGTAGCCCCCGTTGTTCTTGAGAACGTGCTCGAAGACCCGCTGGCGGATCTCGGCGGCAACAGCCTCAATCCTCTCAGTACCGGTGCCTTCGGTATCTCGCAGATTGGACAGGGTCGAGGGGATTGTGTCTACCATGTTTCTAGGCTTCCTTCGGGGCAGGAGTTGGTGATTGGAACGATCTAGCGGCGGCCACCATTCGGGCCACCTGGCTGTGAATGTCGCCGCGGTAGAGGGCGCCGCCGACTAGCAGGCAGACGTCACCCCCGTAGAAGTCGATCATCTCGGCCGTTCGTTCGACCGACATCCCCCCGGCCGGGCTAGGCCAGGCGGGCCGGATCGAGCCGAGGGGAGCGACGCTGCGATCGGCTATTGAGCGACACTCGTCCTCGGAGAACGAGAAACGGCCACCGTAGTTCGGGAAGACGGTGACGTCGGCTCCGGCGAGACGGGCGAATAGCCCGAAGAGAAGGTCGTGAGCAATCCCCGTGGTCGGTTCAACGACGTAGCTGCCAAGGAGGGCGGGGTGGGCCATGATCACGGTCTCTTCTGGGGTGCTCTCGGCCAGCCATCTCATGGTGTCGAACCAGAACAGCCCGGGCAGGACTAGGAGTCCGCCCGCCCCGTGGTCGACCGCGTAGGCGGCGGCGTCGGATACCTCGTGGGCGGGGACGTTCAGGGCGGGCAGGTAGACCGAGTTGCTCCCGGTTTCGGCGTTGGCCCGGGCCACGGCGGCGGCCAGGGCGGGTACCCGTTCCCGGAAGGGGGCGAAGGTCTGGGTGGCGAAGGAGTGATCGTCCTTGATCAGATCGATACCACCAGCGGCCAGGTCATACGCCATGGCGGCAAGTCGGTCGATTGGGGTGCCCATCGGCTTGATGGCCGTCGCCAGGATGGGACCGGATGGGCGGCCGAAGCGGCGGCGCAGGCCCTCAATGCCGTGGCGGGGGCCGGGGAACGCCGCCAGCAGGGAATCGGGCAGCACGACTTCGACCAGGCGGACGCCCGGCACCAGGGAGATGTTGCCGAACAGGACGTTGAGGAGCTGGGGGAACTGGGCCCCCACGATCTCGACGGCGAAGGAAACGGTGAGCCGGTGGAGCCCGTCGCCGACCTCATCAAGGGACTCGATCCAGCCAACAATGTGGTTGGTTATGTCGTCGTTCGGAACCAGCTCGGGCGGGAACTCGATGGTCTGTTCCACCACCAGCTGGTCGGCCACCGTTGTGGCCCGGTCGCGGTCGCCCGAGATGAGGTACACGGCGAGTAGGCGCTCACCGGATAGGTCCAGGCTGGTCGGGGTAAGGGGGGACGGTTGGTTCACAGCATTCTCTCGAGTCACAGAGCTTCCTCCAGGGCGGTGGCCAGGGTGCGGTCGACGACCAGCGTGTTCACAACGCCCGAGCGGATCGCCCCGAGCGCTGGCAGCAGCTTGGCCGGACCCGAGGCCACCACAACCACGTCGTCAACGGAGGCCAGGTCGTCCAGTGTGGCCCCGATCATGCGATCGTCCCAGGCGGTGGGGAGGGCGGCCCCCTCCTTGTCTAGATAGCGTCCCAGGATCTCGCCCACTCCCCCGCGGGCTTCGACGGTAGCCAGGTCGTCCAAACTGAGGTAGCCGGTGTCGACCATCGTCGATTCGGGTGAGACGCTGCCGAGACCGACCAGGGCCACGGTTACTCGATCGAACCAGGCGGTGGTATCCCGAACGACCGGGTCGGAGCGAAGTCCGGCCGCGGTGGCGGCCTCAGCCAGCATCACGGGGACGGGCAGGCTAGACACACCGACCTCCCACTCACGGCCCAGGCGGACCGCTATCTCGTAGCCGTCGCCGCCGTTGCCGAGCTGGCCGAGGGATCCAACCAGCTGGACAATCCGACCGGGCGGCGAGTCGGGCGGGACGGAGCCGTCGAGATAGCCGAGGGTGGTGCTCCAGCCGACCCCGAGCACGTCATCGTAGGTCAGGATCTTCGCTAAGTGGCGCCCGGCAGCCAGAGCGGCGGATCGCTTGCCGTCCCCGTCAGCTACCACTACCCGCCGCACCGCGGTGTTGTCCAGAGCCTGTTCCAGTTCGAAGGACGACCGGAGCGAGCGGGGAAGCGACCGCATGAATCTGATCTCGATAACCCCGGTCTCGCGGGCCTCGGCCAGGAACCGGACCACGGTAGGCCGGGATACTCCCAGGCGCTCGGCGATGACCTGCTGGGTCTGGCCGGCCTCGTAGTAGAGCCAGGCGGCGGCGGTCACCTGATCGTCCCGGCGTGGCGACATGAGCAACTCGTCAATCACGGTGAAACCCAATCACGTCTAGTCCAATCACACTGTGAACATTAGTTCAACCCTGCACATTAGTCAACAATTAGCCAAATGGGGTCAGACCCCAATTGGCTACAAACAGTCCCCCGGACGTCGGGCGTGACCAGCTACTGTCGGGACATGATCCAACGGAGAACAATCAAGCTCAATTCGGGCCTAGGGGCAGCAACTCTCGTGGCGGCTTTGCTCGCCGTAACCGGGGTTCCGCCCTCACCCGCCTCGGCCGCCGAATCGGTGATCTGCCCGAACAGCGGAAACCCGTACCCCTCGATCGCCGGGGCGCGCCGGCTATCGGCGGACCGGTCCGCCGCCGGGCACCAGGTCCGCACCGAGGTCACGGTGACGGGCGGCAGTCGCCCCACTGCGCTTACGGTCAACTTCATCAGTGGCCCGATTCACTCCAACAACAGAAATCTCATTCACACCGTCGGCACGATGGCCGTCGGCGATTCAACGGCCCCCACCAGCGGGCCGATACCCGACGATATCGACCTGGGCAACTACGTCATCTACAACCTGGTCGTAACCGACGCCGACAATTGCACCACTGTCTACTACAACCTCCCGGGCCATACCCCCGACAGCCTTGTCGAGTACGTTCCGTCACCCGCTGGTGCGGCCCCTCAGACCCACAGCCTCGACCTGGACCCCATGGCCCTCAGCCTGGTATCGGCAGCCGAGGCGGGCCCCGAGTTGCCGGATCCGGCAACCTGGACCCCGGATCAGCACTACCGGAACGCCCTGGCCACGGTGTTCTTCGGCCGGCCCGCCACCGCCAACGAGCTCCTCAACGTGGCCGACATGAGCAGCCATGACGCCCGCTACCAGGCGACCCGCAACCTGGCCAACTCCGAGGAATGGGCCGGCAACGTGGTCGACAACATCTACCAGGCCGCCATCGACCGGCCGGCCGACGCGGCGGGCCGGGTCTACTGGGCACAACTGCTGTGGACCGGGGGCAAGACCCGCGACATCGCCGTTTCCATCTACGGGTCGGCGGAGGCGTACAACTCGGAGGGCGGCACCAACGAGGGCTACATCACCGGCCTCTACAATCGGATCCTCGAGCGGGACCCGGACGCTGCCGGACTCGAATTCTGGGTTACCCTGCTCAGCGCCGGGGACATCCAACCCACTGACGTGGTCTGAGCGTTCTGGGAGTCAATCGAGTTCCGCCGCCAGCGGGTCACCACCGTGTACCAGGACGTGCTGGGCCGCGGCGCCGACCCTTCTGGCCACGCCTACTGGGCCGAGCAGCTCCTAACAACTGATGATGTTCAGCTGGCCGCCCTGCTAGCCGCCTCCGACGAGTTCTACACCAACGCCCAGCCATAAAAGTAGCCAGATGGGGTCTGACCCTATTTGGCTACTTTTGCAGGAGTTCCTCGCGTAGGGCTCGCTTCAAGAACTTGCCATTGGCGTTCTTAGGAAGCCGATCGGTGCGGAACCAGACCGTCCCCGGGATCTTGTGCTTGGAGATCGACGGGGCGAGGAACTCGGTCAGCCCGTCGGCGTCCAGGTCCGAGCCGGGGCGCAAGACAATGGCGGCTGCCACATCCTCGCCTAGCCTCTCGTCGGGGATCCCAAACACCGCCACCTCAGCCACGGCCGGGTGCTCGTAGATTGCCGCCTCGACCTCGGAACAGAACACGTTCTCACCGCCCCGGATGACCACGTCCTTGGCCCGATCCACGATGTAAACGAATCCTTCGTCGTCGATGCGGGCGATGTCCCCGGTGTTAAACCATCCGTCCACGATGGCCTCCGCCGTGGCGTCTGGCCGATTGATGTATCCCTTGATGACGATGGGACCCCGGACGCAAAGCTGGCCTACCACCTCGGGGCCCGGCTCCAGGTCATCGCCAAACTCGTCGACCAGCTTGGCATCCACGGTGGGCACCAGCTGTCCGCAGGAATCCGGCCGTTCCAGATAGAAGACGGCGGAGTTGGCGGTGATAATGCCGCAGGTCTCGGTCAGCCCGTACCCGACCCCGGGCGATCCGCCGGACAGCGAGTCGTCGATCTTGCGGACCAGGTCGGGCGGGAACGGGGCCCCTCCCCCGCTCATGCTCGCCATCGTAGATGTGTCGGTCGTGTCCCAGTTCGGGTGAGAAATCAGCTCGCGAGCCATCGTCGGCACCCCGGAGAAGTTGGTTACCCCCTCACGCTCGATCAGCTCCAGCGCCCGGGCCGGATCCCACCGGCGGGTCAGCACGATCTTGGCCCCCATCATGGTGGCGGGGTGCATCAGGCAGTTGCATGCCGTCACGTGGAAGAGCGGCGTCGGGGCCATGATGGCCATAGGCGGAGGGTCGGCCGGAGGATCCTCGTTGGTGGCTTTGCCGCTGGCCGCCTCGGCGTTGGCGGCAGCGACCGCCGTGGCCATGCCCATGAACACCATGTGCATGACGTTGTGTACGGAGCCCCGATGGGTCAGCTGGGCCCCCTTCGGGGTTCCGGTCGTGCCCGAGGTGTAGAAGATGGTGGCGTCGTCGTCCGGGTCGATCTCGACCGGGGGCAAGCCCTCGGGGGCGCTGGCGGGAACGACCACTTCGGGCCAACCAACACAGTCGTCGACCAGGTCGTCATCCGATCGGACCAGCAGGATCCTCATCGGGGCGCCGGAGCGTACCGTCTCAAGAGCCCCCAGCACCGTCTGGTATCGCTCCGAGTCGCAGATCAGGACCTTGGGGGCCGAGTCCAGCAGGGCAAACTCCATCTCCGGGGTCGTCCACCAGGCGTTCATGCCAACGACGGCCGCCCCGATCGAGACCCCGGCCCAGTAGCTGATCACCCACTCGGGATAGTTGCGCATGGCCACCGCGATGCGATCCCCCGACCCAACACCACACTCACTAACCAGATACCAGGCTAACGCCCTCACCCTCGCTGCAATCTCAGAGTAGGTGTAGGTTTCGTCCTCGTAGACCACGTAAGGCTGGTCGCCGTGGAAGGTAGCCATCTCCCACACGTCTCGCATCGTGGAGGGGGCCGACTCAAAGACCCTCATCGGAACGCCCTTGACGCTGGTCTCGGTCATGGCAAAACCTGAGCCGGCCTCGGTCAGCTCGGTCACGGCCCTTCGGTAGTGTTCGATCATCCCAAACAATGGTCCACCAATCGCCGACAGCCCAAACTGAGGCACGGAATATTTCGCCGGTAGGCTCGCCAGGTATGCCAATAACACTCCTTCCGTGGGGAACCCGGTCGTTTCTAATGTCGGTGGTCAATATGACCCCCGACTCCTTCTCCGGCGACGGCCTCCTGGTGGGTGGGCCTCCCATCGCTCTGGCTGAGTTGTTCGAATCAAAGATCGACTTAGGGGCCGATCTGTTCGATATCGGAGGCGAATCCACCCGCCCGGGGCACACTCCGGTCACGGTCGAGATCGAGATCAGCCGGATCGCCGAGCCCATCTCCATCGCCGCCGGTCTTGACCGACCAATCCCCATCTCGGTTTACACGTCGCGAAGCGCGGTGGCCGAGGTAGCCGTGGCCAGCGGGGCCACGATCGTCAACGACGTGACCGGTTTCCGGCGCGACCCTTCCATCGCAGATTTCGTTGCCGGTACAGACGCCATGTTGGTGATCACCCACTCGTCGGCCAACGCCGCCCGCGAGACCCAACGCGACGACATCGGCGGGGGCTATACGGGTACCGAGTACACCGGCAACGAGTTCGCCAGCGTGGTAGATCAGGTGGAGGCCGAGCTGACAGCACTGATCGACTTCGCCCGCTCGTCCGGCGTCAGCGACAACCATATCATCATCGATCCCGGTATCGGCCTCGGCAAGAACACCGAACATAATCTACTGATGACCGCGAATCTGGATCGGTTCACTTCCATGGGATTCCCCCTCCTCTACGGACCGTCCCGCAAACGATTCATCGGGGACGTTCTCGACGCCGGACCGTACGACCGCTTGGAGGGCACAGCCGCCGTAGTGGCACTCGGAGTTCGAGCCGGAGCCGACCTGCTAAGGGTTCATGACGTGGCCGCCATGCGCAAGGTGATCGACATGATCAACGCCGTGGTCACCGCCGACGGCTGAAGTGTTGCGCTTGGTCCCTGATACCAAACGCAACAGTTAGGAGATCCGTTTGACCAACACGCTGCCCACCGAGTACCCCGCCCCGAACGAACAGACCACGCCGACGTCGCCGACCTTCAGGTCGGCTCGATGCTTGTGGAAAGCAATGACCGACCCGGCCGAGCTGGTGTTGGCGTACTCGTCGAGGATTACCGGCGCCTCAATCTCGTCCGGAACCCGGCCGAGGACTCCCTTGGCAATAAGCTGATTCATCTTCAGATTAGCCTGGTGGAGCCAGAATCGCTTGACCTCCGACGGCTCAATATCATGGGCCTCGAGCTGAGAAGTGATATGGCGGGCGACCAGTGGGCTCACCTCTTTGAACACCCGATGCCCCCTCTGGCGAAAGACGATCTCTTGGGGATCCCGGTCGTCCACTTCAGCCACGTTCAAGAAGCCGAAGTCGTTGCGGATATTGTTCGAGAACTGGGTGGCCAGCTTGGTGCCGAGCACCTGCCACTGGACATCGGCCACCGCATCTTCGGAACGCTCTAGCACCGTGACGGTACAGGCATCACCAAAGATGAAGTGGAAGTCCCTTAACTCGAAATTGTTGTGCCCCGAGGTGATCTCCGGATTGATTACCAGGGCGCACGAGGCCGAGCCGTTACGAAGAGCGTCAACGGCGGCCTGCATTGAGAAGGTGGCCGAAGAACAGGCCACGTTCATGTCGTAGGCCCAGCCCTTGGCCCCGATGGCGTCCTGGATCTCGATGGCCACCGCAGGATAGGCCCGCTGGATGTTGGACGCCCCCACAATGATGCAGTCGACGTCGGCTCCCGTCCGGCCCGCGGCGGCCAGCGCCTCCTCGACGGCCGGGATGGCCATCTCCGCCTGGATAGCCAGCTGATCCTCGTCCCTCGTCTCCAGACGTGGCCGGAGCCGATCGGGATCGAGGACACCGGATTTCTCCATAACGTAGCGAGCCTTGATGCCAGACGCTCGGTAGATGAACTCCGCTACCGGCTCGGGCCGCTCCTCCAACTCGCCGGCCTCGATCTCGGCCGCGTGATCGGCGTTCCACTTCTGGGTGGCCGCCGCCAGCGACTCGACCAGCTCGTCGTTGGAGATGGATTCGGCTGGAGTGAACAGGCCAGTTCCGGAGATGACCACGTTTCCAGGGGTGTCGGACAAGATGGATCCTTCGATAAGCGAGATTGGAATGCGAGGAATCAGCGTTGCCAGCTCTGATGACTCATCGAGCCATGCTAGCCCGTCGCCTAACTCCGAGCAGATCCCTCGAACAGATACCATCGGAACGGTGAACCCCATCCTCCCCGATCCAGAGAGCAACAACGGTCAGCCCGACGTGAGTGTCCTTGGCGCCGAAGCCTTCGCCGAACTGTTCGCCGACATCGACCGTCAGGCGGCCGTTGGACTTATCCAAGCCCTCTCCTCCCATAGGGGCCGACGCGCACCGGCCACCATCGGCGACCAGCGCAACCGGTTCGTCCAGGATCTCGACTTGTCACTAATAGGGGCCGAGCTGCTTGATCGTATGGGCGCGACTGCCCTCGATCTGAAATCCGTGTCCGACTCCGATCTACTCCTCGCGGCGACCAGCGCCTGGGCCTACCCAGACCCGGAGCTTGGGATAGCCGAGCCCCTGGAATGCGTGGACTGGATGCCCGTTGTCGCCTTTCTGGCCACCGATGGAGAGGGGGCCGAGGTAGCGTCCGACCGTCTGTCGGCGATGGCGCTCACCAAGAACCGCAGGTCGGTTCCCGTCGACCCAACGGCTAAAGAGTTCGTGGCGCTGGAGCGGGCATTCGAACCCCATCTTCGCGCCTGGGACCTCATCGGGGTGACCGCCTCTGGCCGGCTAACCGACCTGGGTATGTGGCTCTTACCTCGGGCCTTTTGTCGGTCCTGGGGGGTCGACTTCGACCTCAACTAACCGGCCAAGCCTCTGGGGTCATCCTGCCTAAGGACGGGCCATCGCCGCTCTGGTAGAGTTGGCCGCTAAGCGTGGATTTGGTCCCGGCGGGCCAGAAGGAGACCAATATGAGGCCAAGACGGCTAGCCCTAGCGATAGCGTCGATCCTGGCGGCGGCAACCCTAGCGCCGCTCGGGCCTGCCTCCCCGGCCGGAGCTGAGGTGGACGACAACTCCACTATCTCCTGGGGGGTGACTGGTCTGGAGACCGGAACCCAGACCGACACCATCCGATCCAATGTCTTCGCCATCGAGCAGATCGGCGACCGGGTCTACGTCGGAGGCCGCTTCCTCGCCGCCACTAACGGAGCAACCACCGCTGACCAGCCCTTCCTTGCTGCCTTCAACGCCACGACCGGGGAGTTCGACCCCAGTTTCCGTCCGGACCTTGATGGCCCAGTGTACGCCCTGGACCGCTCCCCCGATGGCTCCACCCTGTACGTAGGAGGGGAGTTCACCCACGTGGGGGGCCAGTACCGCCGGGCCATAACATCCCTCGATCCCACCACCGGGACCCTGAACTCCGGCTGGCCAGCCCGGGTCGTTGGTGGTGCTCTTGTTCGCGGTCTCGACGTCCGAGACGGCTACCTCTACGTTGGCGGCCGCTTCGATGCCGTCCGCTCGACCTCCCCCCTCCAGAGCGCCACCAACGTGGTGAGGTTCCGCCTCTCCGACGGCAGCCACGATCGGGACTGGACACCGTCGGTTCAGGGGGGCACCGTCTGGTCGGTCACCGCCAGTCCGTCGGCCGACCGGGTCTACATCGTTGGTTACTTTGATCAGGTAAACGGGGCCAACCGGTCCGGCGGGTTCGCGGCCCTGAACGCTAGCAACGACGACAACGCCGCCGGGGTTGAGACCTTCAAGTACAACGCAATCAACCCCGCCCGTCGCTACGCCTACGACGTCGAGGTTGCCGGGGGCAACGTATTCGTCGGCGGGAGTGAACACTACGTAGCGGTCATGCGCGAGTCCGACCTGAAGCTGATGAAGTTCCACTACTCGGACCCTCGCGGTGACTACCAAGACCTTGAGGTAGTCGGAGACCGGGTCTATGCCGGTTGCCATTGCGGTCGCGGCGCCGACTTCTGGACCTCAAACGACCGCATCTGGTTCCGATTCAATGCTCCGGCCGGCGAGACCAACGGCCCAATCCTGTACCAATCAACCACCACCTGGATAGTGGCCTTTGACGCCGCCTCCGGCGACCGGATCCCATCCTTCTACCCCGCCATCACGTCGCTCAATGCTGGCGTGTGGGGCATCCACGGGGACACGGATGGCTGCCTCTGGATTGCGGGCCAGATCACGACCGACGGCTCAGGCTCGGTCGACAACATGGTGCGACTCTGCGAAACTACCACCGACTCGGAACGCCCCTCTCCCCCCAAGGGGCTAGCCGTTGACCGCCAGATCGATGACACCGCCACCCTCTCTTGGAGGGCCTCGACCGACAACGTGGGGGTGGCCGGCTACAACGTCTATGACTTCGCGGACGGGAGCCTCGTCGACACTGCGGTTGGCCTGTCCATAACCCTCTCCGGGCTGACCGAGGGGGACCACACCTACTACGTCAAGGCCTTCGACCAGGCCGGCAACGTTTCCTGGCGCTCCAACACCCGAACGGTCACGGTCGCGGCAACTCGACCCAACCCGAACGGATGCACCATCTGGGGCACCGAGGGCGACGACGTGATTCTGGGAACCGATGGGGACGACGTTATCTGCGCCCTTGGGGGCGACGACTACATCCGGTCTTGGGGCGGCGAAGACACCATATACGCCGGACCGGGCAACGACGATGTGGACGGGGGCGACGGCAACGACCGAATCTTCGGCGGCGAGGGCGATGACGTGGTCCGGGGCGGGGCCGACGACGACTTCGTGGACGGCAACCAGGGCAACGACCGGGTTGGCGGCTGGAACGGGATTGACTATCTGGTTGGGGGCGAGGGCGACGATGTCCTGCTCGGCGGCGACGGAGACGACACCATCCTGGGCCACGGCGGATCTGACACGATCTGGTCGGGGGCGGGCAACGATGACGTCGACGGGGGCGACGGCAACGACTACGTCTACGGCGAGGCCGGTGACGATATTGTTCGCGGCGGCGGTCACGACGACCACGTCTACGGCGGCGACGGCAACGACATCGTCAACGGCTGGTTAGGAGACGACTACCTTGAGGGCGGACCGGGCACCGACTCGCTCAACGGCGGCGAGGGCACCGACCAGTGCGTCGGCGGCGAGACCCTGGTCAGCTGCGAGTAGGGGCCCAACCGGAGGCAACGCTCAGTCGCGGCCCCGCAGCTTCTCGATCATTCGCCGATCCCGCTTGGTCGGGCGCCCGGCTCCCCGATCCCTCATCCCGATCGGGATGGCGTCGGGGCCTGTCCGGTGCTCGGGGGGAGGAGAATGGTCGACGTAGCACTCGGATGCTCGCGACGCCGACACCCGCTTCTCGATAATCTCAACCACCTCGAATACGAGCAGTCGTCGTCCCCGTTTGGCCTGAACCCGATCCCCAACCGCCACCTTGG
The DNA here is from genome assembly GCA_034780735.1 of Hyalogyrina grasslei. Lineage (NCBI taxonomy): Eukaryota > Metazoa > Mollusca > Gastropoda > Hyalogyrinidae > Hyalogyrina > Hyalogyrina grasslei. Next base: position 95,723 of record JAUZSW010454390.1, read on the forward strand.
TTGACGGCTTGGCCACCGCGTCGTTGACCCTCACGTGACCGGACGAACAGGCCGTCCCGGCCGTGGTACGCGACTTGAACGCCCGGACCGACCAGAGCCATTTGTCGACCCTCACCGAGACGGCCATCAGAGGGACTTCCGGTTGGCGATCTCGTAGACCCGCCGCTTGGCGACCCCGGTTTGTTCCGCCACCGCCGTCACGGCATCACGCCGTGTCAACCCGCCACCGACCTGTTCCCCAACCGCCTCGGCCAGCTCGGAATCGGACCACTCCTTTGGGGCCCTGTCGGCCGGACCAACCACCACGACAAATTCCCCCCGGGCCGAGCCGGACTCGAACGACGCTGATGCCTCGGCCAACGTCCCGCGCCATGCCTCCTGATGAAGCTTGGTCAGCTCCCGGAGAACCGCCACCCGCCGATCAGGCTCGCATACGGATGCGAGATCAGCCAGCGTTCCTCCAACCCGGTGGGGCGACTCGTAGAAGACAACGGTTCTCACCTCAGAAGCGATCTCGGCCAGGCGCTGACGCCTCCCCGGTCCCTTGCGGGGCAGAAACCCCTCGAAGACGAAGCGCCGGGTACTGAGACCGCTAAGGGCCAGAGCGGCGGAAACGGCCGTCGGGCCAGGCACAACATCGACGTCTCCGCCCGCTTCGAGGACGGCCGCCACCAGGATCTCCCCCGGGTCCGACACCAGGGGCATACCAGCATCACTTACCAGGGCCACCGTCTTACCGGACCGGATCAGGTCGACGATGCGGTTCGTCTGATCAAACTCCCGGTGCTCGTTTACCACCACGTACGGCTTCTTCTCGGAGCCAATGTGTTTCATGAGCAGGCCAGTCCGCCTCGTATCCTCGCAGCAGATAACGTCGGCCGAGGCCAGCGCGTCGGCCCCCCGGGCCGACAGATCACCCAGGTTTCCTATTGGCGTACCGACAACAACGAGGCGACCCTCGGCGGTCACGGGGCTTCCTCACCGACCTCCAGCCGGTCCCAAATCTGCAGGTCCCAGGAGCTGAACGCTCCCGCCTCGGCCTCGAGGACCGAGCGAGCGTGGAGCATCGGGGCAGTCAAACGGTGGCGCCTCAATCGAAGGGTCTTTATTACAACTCCCTCGGAGTCCAACACCGCGATATCCAGTTCGAAACGCATCCCGAATGAGTGCACCGACCTGGCCTTCTCGATCAACATCGCCCCGGAAAACTCGTCGCGTCCCAGCAGCCCTCGCCCGCGCCCGGAGCGGCCCTGCGGCACCTCAAGGGAGGCCAGGACCTTACCGTCACGAACCAGCCATCTAAGCTTCGGCTCGTTCGGTGTTCTGCCTAGACCAAACATCTCATACGTTGAATCGGATCTCCATGACGTCTCCGTCCTTCACAACATAGTCCTTACCCTCGGCCCGAACCTTGCCGTCTTCCTTGGCTTGGTTCCAGGACCCGCATTCCAGCAGCTCGTCCCAGTGGATTGTCTCAGCCCGGATGAAGCCCCGCTGGAGATCAGTGTGGATCTTGCCAGCACACTCGGGAGCATGCGAACCGTCCTTAAACGTCCACGCCCTGGTCTCTTCGGGGCCCGTCGTGATGAAGGTGCGAAGGCCCAGAACGTGGTAAGCCGCCCTCAAGAAACGGGGCAACGCTCCCTCGCCCAGCCCGAGGGCCTCAAGCATCTCGGAGCGATCCTCCTCGTCGAGCTGAGCGGCCTCCGCCTCCAGCTGGATCGAGGCGCCAAACACCGGAGCCACCTCTCCCAGCTCCGCCTGGATAGGAGCGATGACCTCGTCGACGGACTCCAGCTGGTCCTCGTCAATGTTCACAATGGCCAGGACGGGTTTGTTGGTAAGCAGGAACCATGACCTCAGGGCCTCTCGGTGTTCCTCGCTGAGATCGGAACGGTAGAGAGGGGTCCCCTCGCTCAGGAGGGCCAAGGCGGCCTCCGCGGCGTCCACCTCGGGCTGGAGGGACTTCTCGGCCCGCGCCGCCTTACGCTTCTTGTCTATCTGACGCTCGACCGTTTCGAGGTCAGCTAGGGTCAGCTCAGTCTCCACCACACCCAGATGCTCTAGGGGATCCTGGGGCCCGGGTACGTCATCGTCTCGGAAGGCCCGCAGGACAAACACGATTGCGTCGACCTCGCGGATTCCGCTCAGGAACTTGTTTCCTAGCCCTTCTCCCTGGCTAGCCCCCGCCACCAGGCCTCCGATATCGTTGAACTGGACCGTGGCGTGAACAATCTTCTTGGAGCTGGACAGCTGGGCCATCGCGTCCAGCCGCTTGTCGTTGACCCTGGCAACCCCGATGTTGGGGTCGGTCGTGGCGAAGGCGTACGGTGCCGCCAGGGCGCTGCCCCCAGTCAGGGCGTTGTACAGGGATGACTTCCCCGCGTTCGGTAAGCCAACAAATCCAAACTTCTCCATGCCGCCAGGCTATCGAATGGGCTGGGCAGACTCCTCTATTGTCGAGGCTTCGACCCGAAAGGTCCTCAGTTCATCCGCCGAAAGGGCACCCGCGTACAAGAACCCCTGGGCGAGGTGGCACCCGGCTACCCGGAGTCCCTCGATCTGGTCACGGTGTTCCACCCCAAGGGCTACGACCGTTAGCCCAGCCGATGCCACCGACCGAACAATGGCGGCCGCCCGGCCGTGTCCGTGGTCGGAGCGGCCAAACAGGTTTGTCACACTGCGATGGAGCTTCACGTAGTCCACGTCTAATTCTCCCAGGTCAGCTAGGGAGGTGAAGCGATTGCCGAACCCATCGATCCCGATCAGGACGCGGGGGCGAAGACGAGCCGATAGTTCCTCGAACGCCGCCCGGTTCTCGCGGGCAACGGACTCGGTGACCTCGACGGCGAAGCGACCCGGCTCGATGCTCGGGTCATCGGCGATGGAGGTCAGCGAACCTAGGAATCTCTGGTCGGCCATCTGGTTCGCCGACAGGTTCACCATCAGGACGCGATCCTCAGGCGAAGCGAGCCAGTCTCCGAACTGGTCCCGGACTCCTCCGGTGACCAGAGCCCCCAGGTCACCCATCAGACCACTCTGTTCGGCGGCGGCAACGACCTCAACGGCCGACAGCCCGACCTCACCCCCAAGGCGGAGGAGGGCCTCGGCCCCGACCACCGCACCGGTACGAGTATCAATCATTGGCTGGTAGGCGACCTCGACCTGTTTGCGCTCAATGGCCCGGCGAAGCTGACGCTCAACCTTCAGGATGCGATCACTCCGGCTCCGAACATCATCGTCGTGAATCGCTACCCGGTTTCGACCCCGTCCCTTGGCCACATATACGGCGGTCTCGGCGTCGCTCAGAAGAGCATCACCGCTGGTATCAGCGCTAACGAAGGCCACACCGACACTGGCGGTCAGGGCCATCTCGTGGCCGACATCACTCATGGTGGCCACGGTGGACCGAAGCCGTTCGGCCAGTTCCTCTGCCTCAAACGGTGCCTCAAGGTTCGAGGCCAGGATCACAAACTCGTCACCCGGCATCTGGAAGAGCAGGTCACCCTCTCGCACGGTGGCCGCGACCCGTCGGCCGACTACGTCAAGCAGCCGCCTGGCCTCCAGGTTGCCGACCAGGTCATGCACTACCTTGAAGCGGTCAATATCGACGTAGAGCACCGCTACCGAGCGGTCGGGCGCGTCGGTTATCAGGCTATCGATTACCCCGATGACCTCACTGCGGTCGGATACCAGGGGGGTGGCACTCAGGCGATCACGAGCCATGATCGTTACGATCTGCTCGGAATCGGTCTCGCCCCCGAGGAGGATCATCTAAACGAGGTCCTCGGATCCATCGTTGAGGATCATGGTTCGAGTCCGCTGCCAGTTCTCGCCGGGGGGAGGGAGCGGGGCCTCACCGAAATCGGTCGATGTCGGGCTGTATCGACTGAAGGTGTGTCGTGACCCAAATCGGGACAACCAGGCCTCGGAGGCCCAAAGCACGTTCGACGAACTGCGATCAACCACAACAACGGGGATCCGAGCGGCGGACACCGCGAGGGCTAGCCCACCCGCGACCATGTCGACCTCCTGGTCGATCGGATTGACCGAGAAGGAGGTTACCCAACCGGACGACTGGGTATAGGACTTCTCCGGAGGGGATGGCCGTTCCGGCAAGCTCGGATCAGAGGGCGCGACCGCCTTTTCGGTTGCCCCCCTTACCCTTTCATCCCAAGATCGGACCACAAACGGCTCCCAGTAGACACAGTGACTTCGCTCCTATCGGCCCTTGGGTCCCCATTGTGAAGGCAGATGGCCCGTTTTGGGTCCCATCGGCCTCTGAGTGCGATAACCTTCTTGCTCATGTCAAAGCGTCGTAGAAAGAAGCGGCTGAATGCCCGCCGCAAGAAAGCCAACCACGGTCGGAAGCCCAACGCCAGTCGCAACTAGGGTCTGAGTGTCCCGGCCCCACCGGGCCGGTATGCGCTCATACCCCCAGGTAGTCGCCTAGGGCAGCCTGTATATCCGCCAACCGAGCCGCTGCCGATTCTTGGACAGCGGCTATGTTGTGTCCGGGCTTCACCTCTGCCTGGACTTCAAGGTAGGCCTTGAGCTTCGGCTCGGTGCCACTGGGCCGGATGATGATCCTGGTCCGGTCGTCGTAGCGCAGGACCGCCCCGGTTGTCGGGGGAAGATTGGTTCCCAGGGATAGGTCTTCCACGGACACCAACTTGGCGCCAGCCAGGGACTGGGGCGGGTCGCTAAGCACCTGGTTCATCAGGGTAACCCTCCGAGCAATCTCAGAGAATCTGACCGTCACCGGGCCCGTGACGAATACTCCGACCTCTCCGGCCAGGGCCTCCAACTGATCCCACACCGTTCGGCCCTCAGCCTTGAGTGTCGCCACCATCTCAGCGGCAACCAGGGCCGCCGAAATGCCGTCCTTGTCGCGAACTCCCGACCCGACGCAGTACCCCAGGGCCTCCTCGTAGCCGAGAACGAAGTCGAACTCTGGCTGGTCGACAATGGGTCGGGCCACCCACTTGAACCCCGTGAGGGTCTCGACGTGGTGAACCCCGCGATGACGGGCCAGGGCTCCAAGCATCTGGGACGAAACAATGGAGTTGGACAGGAGTCGATCCGGTCCGCTCCCCTGCGCCATCAGGTAGTCACCTAGAAGGATGCCCACCTGGTCGCCCGACAGAGACTTCCACCCGCCAGCGGGGAGGGGGGCCGCCAGGGCCAGGCGATCGGCGTCGGGATCGTTGGCGACCAACAGGTCGGCCCCGACCTGGGCCGCCAGGGCCAGGGCCAGATCCAGTGCTCCCGGCTCCTCGGGGTTCGGAAAAGCCACCGTGGAGAACTCAGGATCGGGATCGAACTGCTCCGGAACCACGTGAGGGCGCTCAAACCCCGCTCGCTCGAAGGCCGCGCACAGATGCTCACCCCCGACCCCGTGCATGGCCGTGTACACCACGCTCAGATCGCGAGCGGACCCCGATAGGGCGGCGACGCAACAGTCCAGATGGTCCTCGACCACCTCGGACCCCAGAACGGTCACGTTCTCATGTCCTTCGTCGGCCACCCGGACGGGTTGGGCGGCCGCCACGTCGATGGCGGCAGCAATCTCGGTGTCAGCGGGGCTAACCAGCTGGATACCGTCGGCCAGGTAGAGCTTGTAGCCGTTGTCCTGGGGAGGGTTGTGAGACGCCGTAATCATGATTCCGGCGTCAGCCGACCGGGTGAGAACGGCCCGAGCCAGCACCGGGGTAGGCAGAGGCGAACCGAATAGTTCGGCCCGGCCTCCGTAGGCCGCCACAACCCGCGCTACGTCGGAGGCAAAAGCGGCCGAACCGTGTCGGGCGTCGTAACCAATAACCACAAGAGGGTTGTCGCCGAGCCAACTCATCAGGCCCGCCGTGGTTTGGCGAACCACCAGACGGTTCATACCGTTGGGACCGGCCATCTCCTTGGAGCGAAGGCCAGCCGTTCCAAATCCGATTCGCCCGCTGAAGAGTGGCCCCAGCTCGTCGGAGTCCCCGTCCAGCATGGCCCGAAGATCGGAGCGGGTTGCCGGGTCCGGGTCTTGGGCAATCCAGGCCTCAACCGTGGCTCGGAGTTCTGGCGAAACGTTCTTTGATACATCGTTCACGGTCCCATTCTGACACGAGGCCCGGAGAGCGTCCACCACCCCACCTCATTGGGACGAAAGTCTTATTGCCCCCTCGTCCGACTATCGTTTGGGCCGCGGTCCCTGGCAGAATGGGCCAAGACATTCCCCTTCCGGTTAAGGAGACTCAAGGTGCTAGATCATGTATTCACCGACGCCATCGGGTCCCTAACCGATGCCCTCGAGGCCGCTCTTCTAGAACGGCAGGCTCTGGAGGAACGGCTGAGTTCTGATCTCCTACTCGGCGACGTCATATTCGAGACTAGCTATTCGATCCCCGGAGAGGGGAACCCACCCCGAAGCCAGGCTGACGTGACCCTGAGCTGGCCAACCTGGGCTCAGTCCGCCTACCGAACCTGGTACTTGGAGGAACGCTTCAGCGAGCCCCCAACCATCGATGTTGATGTGGTGCTCCGGGTCCAGCGACTCCTGAACTCTCCCGACCCCAACATGGTTATCGGCGCCGTGCCCCTCCCGACTCCCTCGTTGGGCCGCAAGCACCTGGAGATGATGGGCCTAACCCTGGAGTCCGGGTTTGATGCCGACGTGGCCGCCACGTCGCGAGCCTGTGAGATCTCCTTTAGCGGCACCTACGAGCTGAGCGAGAACGTTCTCGAAAACGGTGCCGCTCTCGACCACACCTTCAATGCCATCGGAGGTTGGATCGCCACCTCTCTAGTCCGTCTGAGCGACCTTCCGCTCCGCTTCGCCCCGCCTACAACCTAGTCAATTCCCACTCTCGGTGGTGGCAGTTTCACATGTTTCCCTTAAACGATAGACAAACCCCCTAAAGGGGCCAGAAACCCTTCGACTCACCTCGCATATCTCACCCCGAGTGGTATAGGGTGAGCAACGATGAAGGACAACGACTCCACCACCGGCGGAACCGGCCTCGCTCCGTCGCCCTCAGCCGTCGAGCCGTTGCTGATCCTGGTGGGCAGCCCCGACCGAGACTTGGCCGCGTCTCTTGAGCTCTTTGTGGCCGCTAACGCCGACACCATCGATCTAACCGAATCAAGGCCAACGGTTCAGATAACCGACACCGAACGATTCGTATCGGCCCTGGCGGTCGAGTACACACCGGTAACTCACTCCAGTATTCGGGTGGCGTTCGCCCCCGTCGGCTCAACCCCCGAGGAGCTCCTGTCCGCCTCGCTGGGCGCCCCGTTGCTGGCTGATCTTCTTACCCCCCGAGCTCATCGCCGCGCCCGGCCAGAACTCGGGGTACATTTCCAACCAATTTCTCAACTATCCAACGGACAGGTAGTTGGCTTCGAGGCTCTGCTGCGGGCCACGAGTGGGGGCAACCGCATCGACACCGAGTCGGTCTTCGCCCGGGCCAACGACGAGGGCTGGCTCGGCGAGCTAGATCAGGTCAGCCGGGTTCTAGCCATCAACGAGCTCGGTCCTTGGCTGGGACAGGGTCTCCTCTTCCTGAACATGACCGCACCAGACGGAACGTTCGACCTAGCTGCCATCAATGCCACGATCGACCGGGCCCAAGCGAGGGGGCTCGAACCCGATCAGCTGGTCTTCGAGGCCGTAGAACACAACTGTTACAGTGACCTCTCGGCCGCTGCCGACCAGATCAAGCAGATCCGTCGGCGGGGGGTAAGAATCGCCATCGACGACGTCGGCGACGGCCACTCGGACCTCCGGGTGATCGCCGAGTTTGCCCCCGACATAATCAAGGTGAGCGGCAATATGATCGCCAAACTCGACCATCCTCAGGCCCGATCGATTGTCGCCACTCTGATAGAGATGGCCCACCGCAACGAGTCCTGGGTGGTGGCCGAAGGGATCGAGCACTCACACCAGGTCAGGTCACTAATTTCCATGGGCTGTGACTGGGGTCAGGGAAACCTACTCGGCGGACCCAAACTCCAGGGAAGCTAGTACGGCTAACGACTGAGCCGGCCGCGGCCCAACATGGGTAATCACTTCGGCCGCGGCCAGGGAGCCGAGCTCACCGCAGCGGCCAAGGGGCATTCCCTTGGACAGGCCATAAAGGACACCAGCGGCGTACTGGTCTCCCGCCCCCGTCGTGTCAACCACCGCGTCTACCTCGTGGGCCTTGACCTCGATCACCTCGTCGGGGGTGATGATCAGGGACCCCTTCGCCCCCAGAGTAACGCACGCCAGCTTTGCGTCCCGCTGCAGGAAGCCGATGCCCGCGTCTAGGTCATCGGTGCCGTAGAGGGCGGAGAGCTCAGAAAGGTTGGCGAACGTGATGTCCACCGGACCCGCCACCAACTCGGTGAACTCGGCGTGGTGCCGCTCGATGCAGAAACTGTCGCTCAGGGTTAACGAGGTGGTCCGACCAGCGGCATGGGCGATGTCCAACGCCTTTCGTATCGCCGCCTTGGCCGAGTCCACATCCCAGAGGTAGCCCTCGCAGAACAGGATACTTCCCGCCTCGACCACCGACGGCTCGATGTCGCCCGGTTCGAGCAGGGATGAGACCCCAAGATAGGTACTCATTGTTCGCTGACCGTCGGGAGAGACAAGGATCATGGAGCGAGCGGTGGCCGGTCCTCCGGCCGAGCGCCCCATGGGGAATGAGACTCCGGCCGCTTCGAGATCGTGGGCAAACACATCTCCCAGCTGATCATCCGCCACCTTCCCGATGTAGGAGGCCCGCCCCCCAAACGAGGCCACCCCGGCCATGGTGTTACCGGCCGACCCGCCGGAGGCCTCCAGGGCCGGCCCAATACGGCTATAGAGCTGGCGGGCCCGATCCTCGTCGATCAGCGACATCGACCCCTTGACCAGACCCTCCGACTCCACGAACTGGTCGCTAACCTTCACAATCACGTCGACGATGGCGTTTCCTACCCCGACCACGTCCGTGGTCGCCTCTTGCTGAACCATCTCGTCCATTTGTGCTCCGATCACATTGGCGCCGAAACAAGATAGCCCAATCCGCTCACCCAAGCACGATTCTTGGCCTGACCAACTGTTCTCTGTCCCCCTAGTAGACTCTCGTCGTGGCTACAAACAACGATCCATATCGCCTCCCAACCACCGTGATTCCCGAGCACTACCTGGTTTCGCTGGCTCCTGATCTCGACGCCGAGACCTTCTCCGGAGCAGTGGTCATTACCGCCACCGCGTCTGAGGTCGCCAGCGAGGTCGTGCTCAACAGCGACGCCCTTGCCGTGTCCTCAGCCCGGGTCAACGGCGTCGATGCCCCTCTGACCGTTGACGCCGAACTGGAGCGGCTCCACCTGGCCGTTGCGGTTGAGCCGGGGCCGTTAACCATCGAGATCTCTTTCTCCGGCAAATTCAACGACCAGCTGGTCGGTTTCTACCTCTCTCGCTTCACCGACGCCGACGACAACGAAGCCAAGCTGGCCACCACCCAGTTCGAGGCGACCCACGCTCGCAAGGCCTTCCCCTGTTGGGACGAGCCGGCCCACAAGGCCGTATTCGAGATCGAGATTCTCGCTCCAGCAGGGTGCGACTCAATCGCCAACACCGCCGAGGTCAGCCGCCAGGCCAAGGCGAACGGCGCCACCCTTATCCGATTCGCCCCGACCATCAAGATGAGCACCTATCTGGTGGCCTTCGTGGTTGGTCCGCTGGAGATGACCGAACCCGTCGACGTCGATGGGGTAGCCCTCCGGGTCGTGTCCGTCCCGGGTAAGAGCCATCTGGCCGACTTTGCCCTGGAGACCGGAGCCTTCGCCCTCAGCTACTTCACCGACTACTTCGGTATCGGGTACCCGGGAGACAAGTGCGACCTGGTAGCCATCCCGGATTTCGCCTTCGGGGCTATGGAAAATCTTGGCTGCATCACCTTTCGCGAGGTCCTCCTCCTGATCGATGCCAACAGCGCCACCCAGCCTGAGCTCCAGAGAGCGGCTGACGTCATCAACCACGAGCTAGCCCACATGTGGTTCGGCGACCTGGTCACCATGAAGTGGTGGAACGGCCTCTGGCTCAACGAGGCCTTCGCCACGTTTATGGAGATGCGCTGTACCGACGCCTTCCGCCCCGAGTGGCACCGCTGGGTCGACTTCTCCATCTCGCGTACTGCCGCCTTCCGGACCGACGCCCTTGGTTCTACCCGCCCCATTGAGTTTGAGGTGGTCAGCCCCACCGACGCCGAGGGAATGTTTGACATCCTGACCTACGAAAAGGGAGCAGCCGTTGTCCGGATGCTCGAACAACACCTTGGGCCAGACCCGTTTCGGGCCGGTATCCGCCGATACATGACTGAGAACGCCTACGGCAACGCCGAGACCACCGACCTGTGGGACGCCATCGAGGCCGAAACGGGCGAGCCGGTGCGCCGCATCATGGATTCCTGGATCTTCCAGGGGGGCTTCCCCGTCGTTTCTGCCAAGCTCGACGGGGCCAAGCTGTCTCTGGGCCAAAGCCGCTACTCCATGGCGGGCTCCAGCCCCAGCCCAGATCAGACCTGGGCCGTCCCGGTCCGGATCCGCTACCAGAGCGGCGACGCCGAGCCGGTAACCGAACGCCACCTGCTCGGGGATGGCTCAACCCAGATCGAGCTGGCTTCCTCGCCCGACTGGCTGGTCGCCAACGCCGAGGGGGCAAGCTTTATCCGGGTCTCCTACCCCGAGAATCACCTGGACAACCTGGCCGCTATCTCTCTCGACAAGCTCGAACCGACCGAACGCTACGCCCTTGTTGACGACGCGTGGGCCGCCGTTCTAGCCGACGAGATGACGGCGAGCGCGTTCCTAATCCTCCTTGAGTCCGGCACCGCCGAAGTTGATCTCTCCGTCTGGCACCGCCTCATCGCTGGATTCGCCTCGCTCAAACGGCTGCTAACCGGTGACGCCGTAGAGGCATACGCCGATATCGTGCACGACTGCTTGGCCCCGGCCCTAGCCAATCTTGGCCTTTCCCCGGCCGCCCTAGGGAACCCAGACGAGGACGATCGAACCCGTCAGCTCCGCGGTGACCTGATCCGCGCCATGGGCACAATCGCGGCCGACCCAGAGATTATCGAGGAAGCAAAGCGCACCGTAGCCGAGGGCCGCCGCAACCCGGAGCTAGTGGACCCGGCCGTGATGGCGGCCGCCGTTGATGTGGTGGCATCCGTCGGTGACGAGGTGGACTTTGCCGACTTCGTGGCCGCCGCCGATTCCGCCTCCACCCCCCAGGAGGAAACCCGCTTTCTGTACGCCCTAGCCGACTTCCCCTCGGACCCCGAACACGACGAGCTCCATCGGATGGTCCTGGCGGGTGAAATCCGCACCCAGAACGCTCCGATGGTAATACGCCGGGCCCTAGCCAACCCCGCCCAGTCGGCCCGCACGTGGGACTTCATAACCACCAACTGGGATCACCTAAACGACTCCTTCCCTACCAGCATGATTGTCCGAATGGTCGACTCGATCGGCACCATGAATCAGCCGGGAGACGCCGAGAAGGTGGCCTCGTTCTTCGCCGAACACCCCATTGAGCAGGGGGCCAAGACCCTCGAACAGCTGCTCGAATTCCAGCTCGTTGCCATCGACCTCCGGCGGCGGGAATCCGAACTGCTAGCGCGAAGCGTTTCAACCTTCTAGTCCGGCTGACCAGAGTTAGGCGAGACCAACCGTGAGACTCAGGAATCGGGCCCTAGACCAGCTCCGTCAGAACCCATCCCCGGTAGTCGTCTGGGCCGTCGAGGACACCTCGGCCCAGGTGATGTGGTGCCACCTGCCTGAGGGCGAGGTGCGCCTAACGTCCGACGGGGCCGAGGCAATCGTCAACCACCCAGGCGGGGCGGGGGGACTCACGGTTGGAGGCCTGACCCCAAACCACGACAACCGGATCCGACTGACCTCGGCCTCCGGCGAAATCTGGCTCACCGCCACCACCCTAGGCACCATCGGCGGGTAGGTCCTGGCCCGAGTGTCCACCGTGTCGGATATCCACCTGATCGAGGGGTCCTGGGGGGTTCTCAAGACGATGGGCGAGATCGAGGTCGACCTTGACCCGTACGCCCTACGGTGCGGGCGGGCCGCCATTACCGAGGCCATGGCCTGGGGGCCCGATCATCTCGTGATCAAGGGAGACGCCGCCCAACGTCGATCTCCGGAGTCCTTCGCCGCCCTCGGGAACCTGGTTGACGAGTTTAGCGATCTCCCCATGAGCCTTCTTCTCGGCAATCACGACGTGAACCGCTACAGCACCATGGAGGTACCAGTGACGGTCGGCCATCGCCGCCTCCGCTACGTAACCGCCGTCGAATCTCGATCGGTCGGCGGAGCATCGATCATCGAAGTCAACACCGCTCTGCCCGGCCACAATCCCGGTTCTCTGGACGGCCGGATCGGGCCGGTCCTAGATCGGCTGGAGCCCGACCAGCCAACCCTGGTGTTTCTGCATCACCACCTTCAGGAGCATCGAGTAGCCCGATACTGGCCGATCGGCGTGCCTAAGGGCCAGTCCGATGCGCTGTTGACCGGCATCGGGAGGGTAACGACCCAATGTGTTGTCTCCTCGGGCCACACCCACCACAACGCCACCCGCATGTTCCCTGGTGCCAAGGGTCCCTTCCCGGTGACCGAGGTGGCCTCGACCAAGGACTGGCCGGGGGTATGGGCTGGCTACACCGTCTACGAGGGAGGAATCCGCCAGGTTGTAAAGCGGATCGAGACCCCCGAGGCCGCTCGCTGGAACGAGTACAGTCGCTATGCCGTGTTCGGCCTTTGGTCCAGATGGAGCCCAGGATCCATCGATCAGCGCTGCTTCAACCACGCCTGGTGAGACGGGGGCAAGCCGGATCGGTCTACTCTGACCATGCACCCAATCAGAGTTGGCGCTCTGGCCTTGTGTTAGCCGGTACCGGGATGGGAGGATTCAACTATGACAGAACCCATTATTGATCCGGCAGCAACGTCCGCGTTCGAGACCGATGGGGCCGTCTTCCTGCCTGGTCTGCTCAACGGCTGGATGGATGAGATAGAGGCAGGCATCGAGGCCAATCTGGCCAACCCCGGTGAATTTGCGGCCGAGAGCGTCCTCGAGGGAGAGGACGGCCGTTTCTTTGACGACTACTGCAACTGGCGGCGGATACCGGAATTTCGCCAGATCATCGAAGGGTCACCGCTCGCCCAGGCCGCCGCCGAACTGATGGGCTCCGACACCGCCCAGTTCTTCCATGAGCACGTGCTAGTGAAGTTTCCCGGCACCTCCAAACCAACCCCATGGCATAGCGACGGCCCATACTACTTTGTCGAGGGTTCCCAGACGGTCAGCTTCTGGGCTCCCGCCGACCCGGTCTCGGAGGCGTCACTGCGAATGGTTGCCGGGTCGCATCGGTGGGAGAAGCCGATTCTTCCCGTCCGCTGGGCCAAGGGAGGCGACTTTTACGACTCAGGCGACTACATGGACGCCCCTGATCCCGACGCAGCGGGTTCTCTCCTCCGGGTGCTGGAGTGGGATATGCGCCCGTTGGACGTCGTTGCTTTCAACTTCGACACCCTTCACGGGGCGCGGGCCAACCTGACTGGCACCAACCGGAGGGCATTCTCGACCCGCTGGGTGGGCGACGATGCTCGCTACGTCGAGCGCCCGGGCCGGACTTCGCCCCCTTTTCCCGGTCACGGCATGAATAGCGGTGAGCGGCTAAGGGACGACTTGTTTCCCGTGCTCTATCCCCGTTCCGCCTAGCCCTCTCGGCTGATGCTCCTCGTCGCCGTCCACCGGATCTCCCGGGGCGCCCCCCATGGCCAAAGACAGCCGGCGAATCCCCTCGATCAGCATCGGCTCGGGCCGGTCAAAGCAGATCCTTATGTTGGTCGAGCCCGACCCGCTTACCGACGCGGCAGCCCCCGTCGCGATCACTACCCCAGCAGCGGCGCTGGCCTGGGCGATGGCCTCCGCCCTCGGCTCATCCAGCTCGATCCACAGAGACAGGCCACCGAGGGGAATATGGGGGGTGCAACCGGGACACGACTCGCTGATCAGGGAGGCAGCCAGCCTGGCCTTTGCTTTCAGGGCGGTAATCCGGCTCTGCTTGATGACCTCGAAGTTGGCCAGGATCGCCTGGGAGATGACCTGTGACGGGATCGATGAACCCAGATCATCGGCCATTCGGGAGCGGAGCAGACGATCGATCAGGCCGGACTCGCCCCTGAGCCAGCCGATCCTTAGCCCACCCCAGCCGAGCTTGGAGACGCTGCCCGCAACGACCACCCTGGCCGATCGGACCCGCGCGGCCAGGGGAGCCACGACCGACCCGTCGTAACGAAGATCTCCGAGCACCAGATCCTCGATGACCGTCAGGTCCAGGTCGTCGCAGGTCTGGGCCAGCAGGCGCAGATCTCGATCGTCGGCGACACAGCCCGTCGGATTGTGGACACTGGTCTGTAGGTAGGCCACGGCGATGTTGTGCTCGGCCACAAGCCGTCTCATCTTGGCCAGGTCAAACGATCCGCTGGTCCGGTCAAGGCCAACCGGTCGCAGACCCCGCGCCGACAACAGGTCAATCACGCCGGGATAGGTCGGCTCGTCGACCAGGATCGGGTCTCCCGGCTGGGTTAGCTGGCCGAAGGCTAGGGCCAGAGCGTGCTGGGCCCCGTTGGTCACTATGACCTGGTTCGGGCCGGTCGTAAGCCCATCAACGGTGAAGCGCTCAGCCACCGCCAGTCGCAGCTCGGGGAGCCCTGCCGGAACGTAGCCGTGAGACGGGCCGGCGGCCATCAGCGAATCAAGATCCACGTCGACCAGGGGCAGGGAGCCCGAGTCGGTTGGGCTCGAGGCCGCCAGGTCTATCCCGCCCCACTCCCCCAGAATGCCAGGTAATACCTTGGCCCCCTCGGGCCCGTAGGACTGGCCCCGAGCCACCGAGGTGCCGCTACCGTGCTGGGACACCAGTACTCCGGAGGCCTTAAGGGTGGTGAAGGCCGAGGTAACGGTGGACCGGGAGACGCCGAGGGCCCGCGACAGCGTCCGCTCGGAGGGGAGGCGGGCCCCGGGCCGGAGTACCCCACTGGCCGCCGACTCACCGATGGAATTGATGAGACGTTCGGTCAGAGTCGACTCGCTACGATTGCGCCAGTCCCCGATCATGCCAATGAAGGCGTTGGTTCCAACCCGTGCGGCCATACTCCATTGTGCCACCGAACCGGCCAGCAGGCCACTATGGCAAAAGTGGCCCGTGACAAAAGCCACACTGAGTTCCACAGTGGGGCTATGCCCAATCCCGAAAGCCCCAAGCTCGAACTCCCGAACGACGACCGGTGGGCCTCGTCGGTAATTCGCGACCTGCTCGGTCAGTCACGACGCCCGGACGTGATATCTCTAGCCGGTGGGCTCCCCGCCGATGAGTCTCTGCCGTCGGAACGGGTCCAGACGGCGGTGGGTTCCGTCCTCACCGACCACGGAACCACCGGGCTCCAGTACGGGCTAACGTCCGGCGAGCCGGTACTGGCCGAAATTGTGGCCTCCCGCTCGGCCCGCCCCGGGGCGCTGCCCGGCAATATCCTGATCACCTCCGGCTCCCAGCAGGCCCTCGACCTGGTAGCCAGGGCCATGGCGATTCCGGGTAGCGAACCGGTGGTGGCGATAGACAACCCGGGCTACCTTGGTGCGGTCCAGATCTTCCGAGCGAACGGCTACCGGTTGGAGGGGATTCCCGTCGACTCCGACGGGATGGTGGTGGACGAGTTGGAGCACCGGCTCAACGAGGGGCTACGCCCCACCGTCCTCTACACCAACCCGGCCTTCCAGAACCCAACCGGGGCCTGCCTCTCGCCCGAGCGGGCCCGCAAGCTGGTCGACCTGGCCGAGCAGTACCACTTCCTGGTCCTGGCCGACGATCCTTACATCGAGCTCTATCTGGAGGGACCGCGGCCCACCCCGATTCCGTCCTCCCCCTTCGTGGCCTACCTGGGCTCCACCAGCAAGGTCATCGCCCCTGGGCTACGGATTGGCTGGCTGGACGCCGACGAATCCCTAGTGGGCCGGGTCACGCTCGCCAAACAGGCCGCCGACCTCCACACCTCAACCCTCAACCAGCTGGTGGCCGCCGAAATCATGAGCGACGACCGGTGGTGGGGCTCTCACCTATCCGCCCTCCGCTCTAACTACACCGACCGCCGTCTTGCCCTCCGAGCCGCCGTCGCCCAACACCTGCCCGGCGTAGCGGTATCCGCCAGCCGGGGCGGGTTCTTTATCTGGCTTACCCTGGACAGGCCAACCGACGTCCGACGCCTCATGGCCGACGGTCTCGATGCCGGGGTAGCGTTCGTGCCTGGCTACGCCTTTGCCGTCGGCGACGACACCGCCCCCACCCTGCGCCTCAGCTACTCCAACGGGGATCCGGCCACCTACTCCGAGGCCATCCGCCGCCTGGCCTCCGTTTTGTAGCCAATTGGGGTCAGACCCCAATTGGCTACAAAACGAGCAGGAGCGGGACGATTAGCTGGAGGCTGTCGGGACAAACGTCTCTTCCCTCCAACCATGCCGCCAGGTCATCCAACGGAACCTCATCGGTTCGCTCCACCTCTCCGTCCGGACAGGTCACCTCAGCATCGGACCAAACCACGTACGCCCGGGCCAGCCCCCTCGTGGTGTCGTCCTCGTAGACGAGAGGCCCGCCGACCGCAATCAGCTCGGCCCCCTCAATACCGGCTTCCTCGGCCAGCTCGCGCCGGGCCGCCTCCTCCCAGGTCTCTCCCGCACCCGCTACTCCTCCAAACGCCACGTCCCAGTAGCGGGCCCAGATGTCCTTCCAGGCGGCGCGCCGGTGTACGATCAGCCGTCGGTTCGAGCGGATGACCGCCACCGCTGTGCTCCGGTGCAACAGATTTTCCGAACGCATCTCGGCCCGTGTCACCAGCCTCTCCACCGTCCCGTCGGGCGCTACCACTTCGACCAGCTCGTCCCCCGGATTCCCCACCCTAGGCCAGCTTCTCCGCTGCCTCGTCCAGGCTAGCCCCGGAAGCGATCAGCTGGCGGCCGATGATGGCGTGGCGCGGCCGGTTCCAGGCCAGCAGGCCACAGAACGCCCCCTCCGAATCGGTGAACGCCTTGGCGAATACCCCCTCGGCGACCGAGCCGTGAACCAGGGTGGCGTTCTTGGTGGCCAGTCCGGCCAGCTGGATCTTGCGGTCGTACTGGTCGGACCAGAACCAGGGGACCGGGGAATAGACGTCCCCCTCGACTTCCATGATTCTCTGGGCCACGTAGGTGGCCTGGCTGATCGCATTATCCCACTGCTCGATGCGCATCATGACCCCACCGAAACGCTGGTTGGGCCAGCGAGCCACATCCCCGGCCGCCCAAACTCCGGGCGCCGCCTGGCAGGTTGCGTCGCAGACCAGCCCGTTCTCGATCGTAAGACCAGACCCCGATAGCCAATCCACGTTGGGGATAGCCCCAATTCCGACCACGACCGTGTCGGTCTCAATCCTCGTCCCGTCCGTAAGCAGAACCGCAGACACCCGGTCTTCACCCTCAAGCGATGCCACTCCTACTCCAAGACGTAGATCTACCCCGTTGGCCCGATGGAGTTCGGCGACAGCGACTCCAGACTCCTCGTCCAGGACCCGGTCGAGCGGGGCGGGCAAGGCCTCAATCATGGAGACCTCGATCCCCAACCCCCGGCAGGTCGATGCCACCTCAGCTCCGATGAATCCGGCCCCGACGACCACGACCCGCGACGGGCCAGCCACCAGAGCCTCCCTAAGGCGACGGGCATCATCAAGCCCGCGCAGTGTGTTGATACCCCCCAGCTCCGAGCCGGGCAGCTGACGCGCTCTGGCCCCGGTTGCGATCACCACCGTCCCGGCTGACACCTCAGTTCCGTCGGACAGACCCACCGTCCGGTTCGCGACATCTAGGCTCTCGGCCGACACTCCCAGGCGCCAGTCAAGCCCCAACTCTCCGGGGTCGACGGCACCCCGTAGCCGGAGCTTGTCCTCGGACCATTCCCCGGCGAGGAACTGCTTGGATAGGGGCGGGCGATCGTATGGATAGTGGGGCTCACCGCCCACCATCACGATCGGATCGGGGTACCCCATCCTTCTCAACGTCTGCGCGGCCTGTAGCCCAGCGAGGGAGGCCCCGACAATGGTTACAGAGATGAGCTAGGCCTCGAGGGTGATTGCTTGCTTGGGGCAGCGCTGGGCCGCCGTCGCGACCTTCGCCTCCAGGTCGGCGGGCGGGACTTCGCTCAGAACGTAGAGGAGATCATCGTCACGAACCTCAAAGACCTCCGGGGCCTCGTCCATACAGATCGCGTTGCTCTCACACAGGTCGTAGTTGACTTGGATTTTCACCGGTCCTCCAGATGATTTGGATCCGGACGATTCTCTCACACTCCCGGCCTAGATGCACGCCAGAACAGTCGCCCCTAGAATCGGGTGTACCCGCCGTCCACCACGATCTCGTCCCCGGTGTGGAAACTGATGGAGGGATCGGCCAGGAAGGCGGCAATCGATCCGAAGTCGTCGGGAGTGCCCCAGCGGCGGACCGGGGTGCGTTTCGTTGTTGCTACCAGGAACTTCTCGTTCTGGCGTCCCACCTCGGTCATCTCGGTCTCGACCCAGCCGGGAATGATCGAGTTGGAACGGATCCCGTAGCGGGCAAGCTCAACGGCCAAGCCCCGCATCATGGCCAGCAATCCCCCCTTTGAGTGGGCGTACGGCTGCATCCCCGGTGCCCCGTGGATGGCCGAGGTTGACGAGACCCCGATCAGTGCCCCTCCAGAACCAGCACCGATCATATGGCGGGCGGCCTCGCGCAGGGTTAGGAACGCCCCCTCGGTGTTGACGGCGTGAACCTTCCGCCACATCTCAAGGGTTTGGTCGATAAAGGGGGCCCCGACTCCCACCCCGGCGTTGGCGAACACCGCATCGATTCGGCCGTGGACGGAGACCGCAGCAGCGAAAGCGGCAACGACCTGATCCTCGTCCGCCACGTTCACCCGGCGGATCGATACCAGGCCCGTCACCTCTAGTAGCTTCTCCCGCGCTGCCTCAAGCTTAGATTCGTTGGTGCCCCAGATTTCGATCGACGCTCCGGCTCGGGCACAGCCAAGGGCCAGACCTAGCCCGATCCCGCCGTTGCCTCCGGTAACGAGAACGGAGCGGCCGAGCAGATTGGTGGGTGATGCGGTGGTCGGAGCCATGCCCAAACCTACCTCACCCGGCCGACCGATCTCCACTCAGAACCAGTCACGGGTGAGGGCCGTCGTTGCGGCGCCTCACCCGCTCTAGCTCTAGAGATAGGGGCAGCTCTAGGAGATGAGGGCAAGAACCTCGTCCTCGGGGATCGCCCCGCCCCAGGCGGTCAGAACCGTTCCTTCGGAGTCGAGAAGGATGCCGAACGGCTGGCCGGGAACCCGATAGAAGGCCCAGCTCTCTCCGCTCGGGTCCCAAGTCATGGGGAACGACAGCGTTCCGGTCGATTCACGGAACGACACGGCCTCGTCGAATGAGTTCTGCGAACCCATCCCGATAACCCTTACTTTGACTT